>JAUTXW010005093.1:0-96164 GCA_030620095.1 Kuschelorhynchus macadamiae | reverse complement strand
AAAAATTAGTGTCTAGCTTTCCAAAAATAAAAATAACTACTTAACCCAACTTTCTTTTCCTTGATACACTATACTAATAGATAATGTTTGAATATATATTTAACAATTTTAAAATATTATTGGCTTATTTTTACATTTTACCACGCCGCAAACATCGCGTCATCCTTGAGCTCTGTTTATCGCGTTGTGACTTGTCAAATTTTGATTAGTTTGCAAAGCGTTGGTGACAGTATAAGTAGTGTTTACGCGTGATTCTAAAATGGCTTATATTCCCAGAGGTATGTATTATCATCACACATTGTTAGAATTTCTTTTAATTTTTTTATACTTATAAAATTTAAAAAAACAATATAAGGTGTCAGATTTTTAAAAAATATAATAATTCTATGGTTATAGTGAGTTTACTTTTTTAGAACAAGTTAGAACATAAATATTTTAACATAATATGATTCTGCATTATGTTTTGATTTATACGTACAAATTACGTTATCCACAAACGCCGACAATAGGTAAATTTAACGATTTTTTTAGGTACCCGTGAGAGCTTTTCCAGAATGTGCCTATTTGATCTTTTGCAAAGTAAATCCCCATTTCGTCCCCTCGAGGTGAAATCAAAAAATTTTCTTTTTGAATATATATGTGATAAAATTGGGAGTGAAAATATGAAAATAGAAGATCAGAAAGAAGTTAAAAGAGTTGTACATGTATTTTGCGTCGCTCTTTGGAGAAAATGGAAAGAAAATCACGGCATTAAAAATAGATTTATGCAAAAAAATGAAGAGTGGCTTAATACAGTTGTGTTAACATCAGGTAATGTTGAAACTACACCTAATGGGTCAACAGAAGCAGGACGTGGCCGCCCAAAAGTTTTATTTGAGAACGCGAGCCAACAGACTAAACGCAGAAGAGTCTCAAAAATTCTTGCCTCAACAAGTAAGGAAGAACTCTGCCTGGCTACACAAATGAAACTCTTCTCATGTGGTAATAGGGATGCCGCTACTCTGGTTGGTAAGATTTCTTATTCTCCTAAAAGCGCAACACGAATAAAAAAGTTAGGATTAAAGAAAGGCTCAAAAACATTAGTGTATTCTGCAGACGAAGCCTTAGCGTTATTTATAGGCCTAAAGTTGACTCGCTGTCAGTACATTAACTTAAGAGAATCTGCTAAACACAAAAATTTAAAACATTTGTATCCTCCTTATTATAAACTTCTGGAAGCTAAAAAAAAATGTTACCCTTCTTCTAAAATTATTGTTACCGAAACATCTGCTGAAGTTCCATTACAGTCTTTGTTAAATCACACTGTATCAAGAATTGCTGAAACACAAAATGAAGTACTTTCCTCCATTATTAATAGTGAATCCAGTATTAATTTACACATGCTTTATAAATGGGGGGCAGATGGAAGTGGAAGTCAAAGCAATTATAACCAACATTTTCAATCAAATGAAAATCGCGTTGATGACTCAAGTCTGTTAACAACATCCATAGTTCCTTTACAGTTATATCACCAACAACAAAATTCCAAATTGATTTTATGGCAAAATTCACGTACTTCTTCCACCCGTTTTTGTAGGCCAATACGGATTCAGTTTGTAAAAGAAACTAATGATGTTATAAAATCGGAATTTTGCTATATACAAAATCAAATTGAAAATCTTAATCCTACCAGACTATTCATTGAAAATACGGAATTTTTTGTTAATCATCAGCTTTTTAAAACAATGGTAGATGGAAAAGTGTGTAATGCCTTGACTTCCAATTCTTCTACCCAAAAATGCTACATTTGTAAAGCTGGTCCAACCGAATTTAATAAGTTAGATAAGGTAATATCTCGTCCATATGATCCTTTGTGTCTTGATTTTGGTATATCATCCTTACATGCTTATATTAGATGCTTTGAATGTTTTTTGCACATTTCTTATCGACAAGATTTTAGAAAGTGGCAGGTTCGTGGACATGAATATAAGAAATTATATTCCGCTAAAAAACAACAAATCATAACATCATTCCGAACTGACATGGATCTTTTAGTAGATTCCGTAAAACCTGGTTTTGGTACAACAAATAATGGCAACACTGCGCGAAAGTTTTTCTCTTATCCAGCATTATCGTCTCGTATTACGGGTATTGACCAACAATTAATTCATAGATTTGGTGTAATTTTAAAAGCCTTAAGCTCCAACTTTAAAATAAATTCGTCCACTTTTGGAGATTATGCTTATGAAACCGCAAAGTTGTACGTGCAGTTGTATGAGTGGTATCCAATGCCTGCCACTGTGCACAAAATACTTTTACACGGAAAAGATATTATCGATCATTTTTTAGTGCCAATTGGACAGTTAGGGGAGATGCACAAGAATCAAGACACAAAGAAGTCAAATATTATAGAGAACATAATACACGAAAGATGTCTCGAAAGATAACCAATGAAGATTTATTTAATATTTTGCTTATTTCATCGGATCCATTAATTTCTAGTATGCGAATTTTAGCACCTAGGCAAAGCGGTTCAATCAACAAAGATGTAATTTTACTGTTAGAATCCCCAGAAATACCATCTGATGTAGATTCTGATTAAAACTTATTATTTCTATATGTTTAGCTTTAGTATTTTATATATGTTTTTTTTATAGTTGTAAGGGCCGATATTTATGTTCCCTTAAAATTAAGTTTCACTTGAACATAATGTCTGTCCTACTTTGACATACGTTTTTAAGTCTTAAGTAAGACTTACGCTATTCTATACCTTAAGGTGACACTGAAATATAGGCCCTAAAATATTAAGTATTAATAATGTAATTCCAATTCATATTAAAACCTATAAAATTATTGCAATTTTTTTAAAAATAATCATTTTGAAAATTTGATTTTTTTTCATCCGTTCAGATCACAAAAATTGGCCTTTCTATACAAAAAAACCTTGTATGAGTAGAGTACTCGAAAGTAAAATCCATACGATTATCAATGCAAAACACGAATTTTCGCAAAGTTAAAAAACATTAGGGTTAATACTGTTTAATTTTTTTCAATTTTGGAACCCGCACTGTATACTTATAATATAATAGGTTTTTTTATCAAACAAGACTTTTTTAAAAAAATAATGACTTTTGGTCAAAAAATAAAAATTAAAAAAGTTTTTTTCTCTTGGGTAGGTACTCCATATTAGGAGACACACTGTATGTCTTATGTGGTAGTGTATAGTGTAATAAAACATCATAATAAAGTAATACAAGGCTTTAATTTCGGCAAAAGGACTATTAGAAAATAGAATCAAAGTCCTCCTATTTTTTGGAACCCTAGATGTTAATTTTTGACCACAGTGCGGCGGTTTCCAGAAGATGAGTTACCTAACTAGTTTGAAAATGTCCCACTTATCGTAATAAATAGATTATGGCTTATGCATGACGGCGCTTCAGCACACTTCAGCCCTAATATTTAATTAGCATATTTGAAGATCGATGTATTGGGCGTGGTACTGAAAATCAAGATCAGGTAGGTTCTCGGATTTAAATCCATTATGTTTCCTTTTTATGGATTCAGCTCAAAACGTTGGTTTATACTACACCCATTCGAAATCAAGATTTGCGACATAATAAGAAACACTCCAGGGTCCAAATTCTTGAAAGCAGTAGAAAACGATCATTTCATTAATGAAATAGAATTATATTCTACTAAGTGGGCGAGCTAATTTAAGACGCCCCGGTAATTGCGTTGTTGCCGGATAAATAACGTGAACTTATTCATACAATATTTGAAAATGTCTACAGTATGACAGTATACTTTGTGAATTTGAAGAAATGATTTTCGAACTCTATAATAATTAAACGATTTCTTTTTGGCTAATCGTACAAATTATATAAAGACAAAATACCAAATTTATTGCATATAAAATAGTTGGTAAGATCAAATTCCAATTATTTTCTACAAAATATTACAGAAAATGAACAGGGAGAGAAGCGTCCCTATAAAAAAGGTGCCAAAAAAACTGACAGAACATTTTTAACTGGGTTATATTTAAAAACAAACTGGAAACAAAAGAATTGCATTTCCTGCATACCTATTTACCTATCCATCTTCTACGTATATCACGAAAAAAAAACAAAAAACGAACTTACATATGAATCGGAACACGAAAAAGTGAGAGTAAGGACAAGTAAAACGTCATTTAGTCGGTCTCGCGTATTGGGAGTAATTGTAAAATTAAGTAAATGTGAGGCTTCTGGAGTTCCATGTACATACATTTTAATAGAATGGACATGTAAAATCTGAAAGAAATTGTTATTCCATCGATCCAAGAGTTCGGGCTCAGATATTTTTGCACATGTAAGAGACAATATGAGAAGGGGAATTACTACTTGTATTATGGCGGATGGTGCTCATTTCCAGCATTTTATTTAGATTTGTACCAAATAATTTTTGCGGCTATAGTTTTTAATTGCGTTGAAAATAAAAAAATAAAATACATTGGTTCAAATTATTTCCTAAACGGATCGTCACAGTAATAAAAAACAAGACATAATTTATATCAGTAGTGCATTTAGAAAAAAAAGCAAATTTTGAAAAAGGCAGTGGCGTACAAGGTTTCCAGTTATATTTTAAACGGTAAGAGCTTTTATTATAGATCTCATCAAAAAATGCTAAATACTAAAGTTTTTGCGGTCGTTATACTGTCGTAATTAACTAAAAGATAAAATTACAATCGGAAAGTTAAAAAATAAGCATCAGCCTTGTTATATCAAATGGAAAACCCTGTATTTTATGGCATATTTAATCTCCTCGCAAAGTTCTCTATAGATTTGTAATATTTTGCGACAATGCCAAATAATTCGGACACATATCTACATTTATGAAGAAAAACATACTATGGTGAAATGAGGTGGTATATGGATATTAATATAAATAAAGGAATAAAAAGTGTAAATAATTATAAATATTCTATGTAGGTCTACAAAATTTAAATAAAATATCTTAAAGCATTTTCAAAAATTCAAAGAAAATCACTACTTAAAAACCCTGTATATTGAAAACAAAGAATCCCGGATCACAGGTTTAAAGAACCTATTCTTTGTAAAATTAACATAGAAATAATACTTAAGAAACAACTAAACACTTGTATTTGTCCATCAGAGACAGGGTGTATAAAAACTAAATTTATCAATTTTCTTGACAACGCTTCATCGTATCAAATATTACCAATAGGGATTTTTTGGGTATTTTTGTTACTTACTATTTTTTGTTGAAAAAATAGGCGGGGGTTTCCCATATCTTCGCTCATGTAGTTTTTGAACATTTGTGTGCCAAATTTCAATTAAGTGGCTTTTACCATTTAGATAATACATAAAATAATATTTTATTTTTTTCAACACCCTGTATTATGAAAACGAAGCTCTTTAGAAAACATGTCTATAGGACCTGAGTTATATCTTGTTGGTCTATTAGATTTTTTTTGATATTCCGCGTCTTTTGGAAGTTATTTAGCCAAATTTAAAAATGTTGCAAAATAAGACACCAAAAAGTTATAGAACAAAATGAAGAATTTGACTTTGTAAAAATGGCTAGTGACGCAGTAAAGAAGGGTCAGTGGCGTAGTAAAAAGTTCGGGAGGGTTAAGAAATTGATTTCGATCATATGCACATTTTAATAAGTACTGTGTATTTATATGTTTACAAAATGTAATAATTTACATTGGTTTTCTTCTGTTGTAGTAAGGAAGACGAAAATGGAGGAAATACAAGTGGCCTGGTAAGTTAATACATTATTTATAATTTCGTTCGAATCAGTATAAGTAGTGGTAATCCTGTCTAGTTGCTGTTAGTAAGCATTTATTTTAGCTTGTATTTATTCACTTTAAAGAAAAAATACGCTTACATTCAAGAAACATGTTTTTAATTATTTCATAAAATGTAAATTATTTATATTGAAGTATATCGAAGCTTTAAATGAGAAAAGAGACGAAATCGTTAGATTGGAAATTTAGATAACAAAAAGCATTGAAGAAAAATTTCTCCTTGAGAAGGAAAATTCCGCTATTTTGGCAAAGAATAAAATGGAAATGGAATTGCAATCACTCAAAAAAAATATGGTTACATGTATAGGCGTTGTAGAGGGGAAAAACTATCAGTATTCCGGTGAAATAAAGATATTGCAGGGCATCCCTCTTTAGGGAATACGATATTGATACTCTGAAAAAATGAAAAACGCCTGAAACTAATTAAGGACGTCCAAATACAAGTTGACGAATTACAACAGGTTTTAAATACTAAGCAATTTTTTAAATCTTCATGAGAGCATTGCCTTCTTGGTGGCCCATACAACATCTATACCTAAATTGTTAACTGTTAGTGAAAATATTATTTTTTATAATTCTATAATTTTTATATTATTTAGGTTATAAATTAAATATATATTAAAAATTTTGATTGCAGACATCAAGCGCATGTTTCTGAATGCCCTATGCACAAAATTAAAGTAAAATCAGCAAAAGAGAAAATTACTTATTCTTAGTAAAATGACAAATGTAGGACTAATCAAGACTATAAATATTTTATACATAAATGCTCGATCACTAAAGAATAAAATAGATGAAATAGAAATTTTAATAGATACCAAAAAAACCTTGATACTACTTTTATCACGGAGACTTGGATTTACAAAAGTGAAGAACAACTTTTTTAATTTTAGAAATTTTAATTCAATATTTGCGTCTAGAGAAAAAAAGAGGTAGTAGCCTGGGAATATTTTTTCACAACAGATTTAGTTATGGAGTTTTAGAAAAAATTGGACGTTAATACTCATTTATTACTTTTAAAATAAAATCTCCAGAAATTATTGTTTGTGATATATATAGACCACCTTCAGTAAACAATAAAAAGTGATTAAACCTCGTAGATGAAAAAATGAAAATCTTGAAAAATTAAGCACCAAAAAATGTGATTTATATAATTGGTGACGTTAATAATAATATTGTCAGACATGACAATATTACTAACGGGCTTTTAGACATTAATTCAACAAACGTCTTCCAGTTGTGTAATAAAAGTCAACCAACAAGGATTTCAAATAAAAATTCAAGTTTAATAGACCATGTTTTGATAAATTCAGCTAAGAAAATAGAAATATAGGTTACTACTAGCCCTATTAGTGAACATGAGATTCAAGAAGTTAAAATTCCATCATCAGACAAGTTTGAAAAGCTAAAGTTTAAATTTATAAAACTTCAGAAAGTGTAGTGTTCAGAATATATTAAATATATTTAAAGAACATTCTGTTGATGTTTCTATTAAAGTAAGAGAAAACTCCAAACCTTAGTTCAATCCTGAATTATAAAAATTACTTAACACTACTTATTACTGACAATATGGTTTTCGTAAATTCAAAGACACAGAGGTTGCAGTTGCTGATACTGTTGCAAAATATTGATAATGGCTGCGAATGCTGCATATTATCTTTGGATTTACGAAAAGCTTTTGACACTGTAAATGACGATATTTTATTAATATATATTGGATTCAAAATTATTTGTCAAACAATACAATTTGTACAAATTAAAAATATTAAAAGTTTAAATGCATTTATAAATTTTGGAGTCCCACAATGATCTATATTAGGACCTGTTCTTTTTATAATATACATCAATTCGATATCTAAATTAATCTTTAATGGTAATATTAAATTATTTGGTGATAATACTACTATTATATATTTTGATAGAACTTTTTACAAGCAAATTAACTATGACTTAAATCCATTATTATCATCGCTACAATCACCTAAATTATCTTTGAATTTTCAAAAATCCACCTTTATTTTTATAAAACCAATAAAAATAAAAATATCTCTACTCTAAAATCTTTGAATGAGGAAATAAAATATTCTTAAAGTATAAAATTTTTGGGTATATATTTTGATGAAAATTTAGCTGAAAAATACATATTGATTATTTACAAAATAGCTTTTCTCCTATAATTGGTAAAATAAAAATAAGGTTAAAATTTTTAAAAATTATTTATTTTTCATTAATTTATTCAAAATTACAGTACTTAATTTCAGTTTGGGGATCGGCTTGTTCAAGTAATCTAAATCCTAATACAAAACAAAGTTATTAAATGCGTTCTAAACTATCATATTAAGAACCTACATCCAATTTATATAAACCTAAAGGATATCTAGACATAAATTCGCTTTATAAATTAGAAGTTTGTATATTAATTCATTCAATAAATCTTAAAATAAAACACTTAAATATCACATTATATAAAACAAATACAATACACCATCACAATACTAGACAAACAGACGATTTACAGACATTATTAATAAAAAGTAATTTTGGAAAAAGGTCAATTCTGTACACGCATATCACCATCACCTATAATAATTTACCAAAGAAAATCAAGGAAATAAACAATCTGGAAGAGTTCATGAAAGTACTTAAAAACTTTTTCCTGGAATAATGAGTTAAAAATGTATTTATTATATTTCTATTATTTGTTGTTTTTGATGTTAAATTTTTTTTTACATTTTATAGTAATTAGTAGTTACCTTTGTATTATGATATTTTTTCATTATTTTTATATTTTTTAGTTTAACTAATAAACTATTATAGATGGTTGGGAATAAATTAATAATAATGTTAATGAATATTTTAGGAATTGCTTTGTCTCCCTACAACTGTTGGGATAGAAAGTGTTCTGAAACTTGGCGCATGCTTAGATGTTAGTCTTAGTATTGCAGCTTTGCCCAAGAATTATAGATTTAATTACTTCTTATTATTGTCTGGAGGTCTAAACGATTTTCTAAATCACAAGTCTTCATCTTTTAATTTGGTCATTGATAAAATTCGTGATAGAGCATGTAATACAAATATATTAGTTTCCTCTATATTTTATATCAGAAATAATTAAGTTAATAGGATAGGATTTTTATATATAACCATAGATTGAGAAGCATGTGTTTGAAAATCGACAGTGTCCGAAGGATAGGTTGCTTTTATATATATATAAATTCGAAAACGGATTTAGAACGAATAGTTTTGACACATGTGTTAAAATCGCTAAAGTTATTATAAAAATACAAATGATAAGGCTACACGTATACAAGGCCATATCTTTAATAAAGGTAATTTTCGGAAGTTTCGTAGCTTGGCCCCTAATGTTAATTAGCTTGGCACTTTGCTCTCTCCAGAACCATTTGTACCATGTGTAAAACCAGAAACCAAAAAAAACGTAAATCCTGACTGCCCCAGGGCTTAAGAACATCAGCAAGAAACTTGAGATCTGTTAATTACCTTAAACAATGTTCTGACAATGCAAATTTCATATCATATTGCAATAATTATCGTAAAGTTTATCGAAAGGTCTTCAGAATGGCTTAAACTCTGCACTTTAATAATAGGCTACACTCCGCAAACAACTGGCAAAGGGAAAGTTGGGCAATCATTAATGACCTCCACAATAGATCTGGCCGCAGGGAATCCGTCTTTGACTTGGTACCAGCCATAATAAACAATTATTGCTGTGCCATTGCAGGTAATCTAACGAAAAACTTGCCCTGGTCACTTGATCCTATTTCGTACTTAAGGAGCTATTCCATGTCTGGGTCCTTTTCTTTTCTCGGCACACATTTGTATGAAGTCCGAGTTTGCTTACGTGGGATTAAGAATAAGAAGTCCTGTGGGGAAGATAGAAAATTTCTGCAGTTCTGAAATTTCCTGGCTGTGCTCTGGATGCGTTGACTGGAGTGATTAATAATTCTTGGATGCGTGGAATTTTTCCATTCTGATTAAAATTCGCATTGGTTACTCAATTACATAAGGATGGCGAATCAAACGATCCCTCTAACTTCCGCCCTGTTGCTTTCTTCTTTGTCAACAACAATTGAAAAAGTGGTTAAGATGAGAGTCTGCAGTTACCTGGAATCCTTTAAGCTCATTGTATCAAATCATTATAGCTTCCAAACCTCGTAAAGGGGCTCATGATGCCATTTTTAATTTGTTAGGTTCAGTTTACACAGTATTTTGTGATCTATCCAAAACGTCAATCTGTGGTTATTGCGGGCAAACGTTCTTCTCCTAGCGACATTTTTTGTGCAGTCTCTCAGGTTTAGCCCCATTCTATTTTTGGTTTATATAAACCATCTGATGTACATAACAATATCCGGCAATTTCACCCTTTTTACCGATGACATTTCTATTGTGTTACACCATGGCAATCCTGAACAATTAAGGAATAATATTACAACAGATTGGTTACATCAAGAGATGGTGCGACTCAAACCGTCTGTCTTTTAATATTAGTAAAACGTTGTTGGATTTATAAGTGATTACATGCTTATATATGGATGGCCTTGCTCTTCAGGAGGAGAAAGTGTCTAGGTTTCTGGAGGTATTTAATGCCAATCTTTGATTTGAAGAGAAGGTGTAGTTTTTATTTGTAGTTGTAGTAGCTTTGTGTAGACATTCTAGATGTATTTTAACAACAAAGCATTTTTGACTATTTTATTCTATACTTTACTCTTATTTATTTTCAGAAACTTATTAGTGATGACATGTATGATTTTCCTCGTTCGCACAATCTAGACAGTGAACAAGGTAGAGGGAAGCATTGCTATAATAATGCGGCACCTGTAAAATGTTCGGAGGGCACTATATTCCGTTATGATATTTCACCTAAACCAAGCAACGCTTCTGTCACTTCTGTAAGTACTAATACAAAACAATCTATCAAATATCAGTAATAAGTATCAGTATCTCTTGATTTATTATTTTCAGTATTAACAGTTATTTTGAACTTTAAAGCTAAAGTATAAATTATAATAAATATAGCATATACAAACAGTGTTTACATTATTTATATTCATCCTTACGATATTTAAAATGTTCTAACGTCAGAAATGTGCAGTTGGCATTGTCAAATACGATCGAGCGCCCACGAACGTCCGGAACGTCGACTAAAAAAATCAACATTTTTCAATTACAATCCGGCCGCGGCCGGGGATGCTTGGTCGCGCTCGATCGCGCGTTACTGATGCTATGTGACGGTTGATTACAGTTATCATTTTAAAATAATGTTCACATAATTGCTTTAATTTTAGTCGGTTGTAGACTATAGAACTTAAAGAAGACTGCAGCTTTAAGCTTATATGTTTATTTTTTTAAAATAATGGTAATGTAATACCCATGTCAAGATACATAATTAAGGAATAATATGCATTTTTCGTTCTATGATCCATTTTGCTCTTCATCTTAAAATATAAAATTTGTAATGTTTGACCATTCTGCCCGTGGCCTTGGGTACATGTACTCTGCAAACATCAAGAGTCCTGTATCTGTTATTCTATTCTTATTTCAAATAAATTAAACTCTTGGTATAATAAGTTGTATGGTTGTACGTATAAAGAAGCCAAAGGAATGCAATTGTGCTATACAGTTCCCTAAATGTTCAGTATCTTTTTCAGCATACTTTCCTTATGGGATAATTGAGTAATCTATTCTTTTAGATTTAGATGTCAAGGGTTATCAGAAACTAGAGGTAGGAACTGAAACTATGTAATGAATGCTGTTCATATTTGTTTAATATACCTTCTGTTGGTTTTAAGTGACGCATACTTGTCATCTGGGAAATAATGAGTTTAATTTAAACCGAAAACGGTATTAAAAATATTTAAATTACCTTGAAACAAAACGAAACCTCCTTCATCACTCAGTAGCCATATTTTTTCCCTTTTCTCACATTGAGGGAATATGTTTGAAAAGTAAGACATTTTCGTTATTATATAATTTTTGATGTACTTATAAGGTACCTAAATAGTGGCTTGTTATACTGCAAGATTACAATTATGTCTCGCTATGTTTGCTAGTTTAGTTTATAGCTAGTGTAATGTAAGCGATGTTTGCAGGGAGGATGTACAAGGGGCCTAGGTGCCGTTGTTTTGATGAGCCATATTTCAACCTAAATAGTACAGAAGGGAATTAAATGATAACTGTTACCAATTACCAATGGCGCACACACTTGGAGGATTTTATGTGTTCCGAGTAAAGGCGGTCTATCGATTTTTTTATATTTTTTTTTCTAAACATTTTAATAGGCCGCCATATTAATTTCTACCAACATTTTACCAGTTTTCCCTAGGTCACCCTTAACGTATTATTGGGCAAAATTTAAATTCAATTGAACAAGTAGTTTTCGACACTGATATTTTTCTAGGCCGTTTTGTCTCATCATGTTGGAATTAGTATCATAATATTACCAGTTAATCCCTATATCACATCTGAGTTTTATGCAAAATTGAAGACAAAATAAGACTTTTTTTACGCTGACTTTTTAACATTATTTGATAACCATTCTGTTCCGCCATATTGGATTCGTGCGGTAAGATTACCAGTTCATCCTTACATTAGACGTGGTTTTTGTGATAAAGTTAATCAAATGAGTAGTTTTTCGGATTGATTATTTAAACAGTTTATTAGGCTAGAATTTTGTTGCGATATATCAGATTCATACCAATATTTTACCAGTTGATCTCTACTACCTTTATTTTTTGTGTAAAATTTTTGGTTAATTAAATCAGTAGTTTTTTACATTGAGTTTTAAACCTTTTAATAGTTGGTGTGCTAAATTTGAAATCATTTCAAGTATTTTTTTTTACTGATTTTTTAAACATTTTATTAGACAGTCTTTTTTTTTTCGCCATATTGCATTCGTACGAAAATTTTCCAGTCCATACTGGTTTCAGACTGATATTTCAAAAAAATTTTCATACAAAATTTTACCAGTTCATATAAATAATGTAACACTTGGTTTTTGTGCAAAATTTGAGGTCAGTAACCAGAATCTTGGAACATTGACTAATTTTTGAAAATGGGGGTCTATCGTTATGTATCTATTAAAGAAAATTAGAGAATTTATCTGTAAGTTCTATATTTTTAGGCAATTCTTCAAAAAACTTCTTATAATCTTAATATTACATTTTGGTGTGGGAAACCACATAAAATAAGACTTACTCCAAGTTATATATCGGTCCGAAAAGTTATAAATAGATATTTGTAAATAGAATATTTACACATAAAATCTATAACATGAAAACCTTGTACATAAAAGAAATAAATCACTATTAATACACACTTACGAGACTTACTAACAAAACTCTCATTCATGTTAGCTACAATAATAGCAATCGAAAAATGACACCTAATTTGGTAAAAAAACTTATAACATGGTTCCATTAGGTGTAGAGAAATTAAACATTTATTTCATCAAAATAAATAAATCCACTTAGCCTATGCGAATGCAAGCATTACAAATGGTATATCTTTTGTGATGTCGTGCCAGCCGACCTAAAGTAGCATAATGACGTGCATATATGAGGAAAAGTCGGTAACCAATGACAACGCTAACCTTAACCAAACGAAAATCACAAGTTTCATGTTTCCAGAATCACAACTAAATAATTGGTTAGGGCTGGTTAATGCACTAATCAGGTGAACTAATTGTTTATATTTTGACATCAGAATCATGAAATTTCAACAAGAAACACATTTTCTACAGTAATTAAAATATTCACGAAAACAAGGCTTAAAATAAGAATTTTCAAGGTAACGCGATTCGATGTTCAAAATGCAAACCTTCAGGATGTATATGTAATTCCTTTGGAATATCGTCAAATATCTCAAAAAACTAATATTTCTTGAAATACTAAAAGTATTTCCATACTTTTATCCCTTAACTAGAAATATTTCTACAGCCTAAAACGTGGTCAAAATCGATATGTTCAAAAAAACACAGAAGTGCATCATGCAACTAAACAAAAGGCGGAAACTAAAATTGTCATAAAGAAGATAGATGTATTGTATCTTCTTTAAAACCTACTAACATGGTATAATTTAATTCTTTCGGAATCCTCTCGAGAACGAAAAAATGAATGTTCGATAAAACTACTAATGTTATCCTAGTCTTTTAAGAAAGGCATCATAGTAAAACCAAAAACCAAAAAACTTTTTCGATTCAACGTCATCAACATGGTAAATATCGCGAAATTAAATACATAACTTTACGAAAACGCGTTTCACTGCTGAATTATGATCTAGACACATGAAATTAATTACCTCCAAGAAAGTTTGATGTCCTGGTTTTCTTAAGTGAATATATTTCTTAAATTTATTGCTAAAAATTTGAAAAATATTCTACAAATAGAATTAATTATATAGAATACAGGAGAAATAGTACAGTTCGATCCGAACGTTCTGGAACCCGGAACAAATCGGATAACGGGAGCGAACGTATAGGCTAATCGAGTAGACGAAGTTCAGGTATCGCCTTTAGTCTGTCTCCATAAGCGTTTTCAAGCTGTTCTTAGCCTTCAACACTCGTATTCACTAAAGAGATTTAAATTTAGACCAGGTCTAACTTTTAAGTTATAGATTTAAGATGACATTTTTAACAATTGAACAAATAATTTTTCTAAATGTCACTATTACAAAATGACAATGACATAAGCGAAACATATCTGGAGAACTAAGAGTTTTAAGTAACATGGCAACTAGACCTGGTCTAACTCTTAAACCTTTTTAGTGAATACGGGGCAAGTGTTTGACTGAGATATAACAGATTTTGATTTTCATTTAGTGTTCAATCCCACGGAGTTTTCCACCTTTGATAAATTCAGTGCATTATCTTAAGTCTTCAGCAAGTGTTGTTATTTTTTGATTTTTTCGAAATTTTTGACAATTTAAAAATTCAACTTTTATCTGATCAGTGTAAAAATCATGTGTGATTTTATAAATATCAATTCTCGGTTTACTTTTTTTTTTTAATATCGTAAAAACTAATTTTTATTTTTTTTTAATTTTTAATTGGGTGAATCTAATTTTAAAAATATTTTTTAGTAATTAAAAATCACTTTCTTCTAAATCTCTATAAAAACTTGTAAATATTTAAAAGTAATTTAAGTAGGTTTTAAAATGCGTTCTCACTTAAACTTTCTTTAGACTATTGACACTACAGTTTACCGAAACTTACGATCTATCCTAACCCTAAATTTGGAGGATTGTTTGAAGTAGAACGCAGTCTTCCGGTTCGTCTCGTCGAATGCAGACCTCTGTGTTATTAACATAAGTGGTTCCACGTGTTCGGTTTTGCTGCTTTATTTCGGGGGAAACGGGAGACTCAACCGCTCAGTGTGGAAACTAACGACCCCGCTAGAAAGGGAGCAGACGCTGTGAACGTGTGAGGCCTAGTTGTTCCTACATTCTATCCCGTTCGTCTGCCGCAGTTCTACATAGAATATTAGCGTAATGGCCGCTACGTGGCGGGAGTGGGAGAGGTAAGGGGATAGCTTGAAAGAAAGGGTCATCTCGTGATATCAGTAGTACTCTCAAAAGGCACCTAGTGGAAGCCAAGATGCATTTCAAACATTTAAAGAGGAAATATTAAAAAGTATTTGAAAGATTCGGGGTATTCGGGAGCTTAGAGCTCGCCATCCGGATATCCTACCGATAACTTCTCCAAACTGGAATAAGGTGCAGGGTCGACTTCGAGGGTCGCCGATTTAACGACTCTGAGCGCCGGACGGAGAGCAATCTGGCGACTGCCTTGTAGCAAAGCCAATAAGTCCTGTTATGTAACAGGATAAACAGGAATGATGAAGAATGAAGACAATTGTTCGCGTGTGTCTTGCATATAAGTGTTTAAACATTTATTTTTATATTTAACATTTTCGTGAAAGAAAGCCTTTTCGAGGCGACGATTGGTATGGAGTAGAATAAGGTAGTTGTAATTTTTGTGCTTTTAAACTTAATATTTTACTCTGATAACTTTATCAACAATCACTCTAAAAACTCAATTTCTGTAAAAGTATAAATCCTGATTTTTATTATTTAAATATATTGAAGAACTTCTGAAACTTAAAAAATCCAATCATGATTTTATTTTTCTGTATATAAAAAAAAATTTAAAAATGTTAAAAACCAAAATATATTTTTCCTCTTTTTTAAATTTGTAAGTAAGGTAGAGGAGATTTTAAGTTTTTACTTTTCCTTCTGTAATAAAGGTATTTTGTTGTCTTCGGGACTTTGGTAAATAAGCTTTTTAACTGTTTATAGTAGTGACCAAAAAAGACATAATCAAGTTGACTTATAAATTTTAGTACTTATTAATTTTATTGACGAATATAAACTGGTCCCAGATTGAAGTCATTCAGCTTAATCAGTACTAGTTTTGCAAAATGACACAAATTTTAATAAAAGGCACAACTTTTTCTAAATTGCAGGTACCATGAAAAGACATTAAATAATTAGATTTAAGGTATCAACTCGATTCGAGCGCTTAGTAGTTTTTATGGACAGGACTTACTTTTTCGTATTAAAATATACCCGTCGCTATTCTCAATAAATTTTCTAACACTAGTTAGATTTGTTAAATAAAAACTTAAGACCCATATTTAGACACAGGTCAGCTTTTTCAGGTAGATGGTGGCAGGACCACGGCAAGGGGTGCATTGTGCTCGCCACCTTTAGTCCACCCTGAAATTAATACCCCTTTACATGATAGAACATACACCCTAGATAATAATGTAACTATGCAAATACCTCAAGTTAGATAAATCAAAGAGAATTTTAATAACTCTTTTATCGGAACGGCAAATTCTTTCCTTCGGGAGGAATTTTTATTTATGATTATAATATAGTTAGTATTTTCACAAGTCAAAAGTCAATCTATCAAAGTATTTTATACATATTAATAGAATAAATATATCCTATATTATTGAAAGGCCTAAGGGCAAAGTTTAATATTTGTGTTTTTTGAGTTAATGCCAAGTTGATTAGAGAGAAACCACTCTTGGGTCTTCACTTATGTGTCCAGAACCATTATTGTTAATTGTTGTGTCATTGACAAATAGTATGACTTCTGAACTTTGTGATAGTGCAGGGATGCTAATATCATTAATGAAGGCGAAAAACAAGATAGGACCCAGAACCGACACCTACGGCACAACCTTTGAATAAATAAACTAATAAGAAGGAGCATAGCGATGACTTTTAGTCCACGAAAGTCCCAAAATTTAAAGCGATGACCCGTCAAAATGTCAGCACCTTGTTTCCGGTGTTCAATCTAATTTCATTCTTGCTTTGAAATCTAGAAAGTAATTACCTTTGAAAGAGATTATGATTAAGGAAAGGACTAAATTAAACAAGTCTATTAATGTAATATATTATTTCAGGCAGTCAATTTAGCAGAAAAATGTATGGAAAACTAAAATTCACGTCTTTAACTTTAGATATTATTTAATGTTACATTTTACATAATAAACCTTTTGTACAAATGTCCCTATATTTATTCAGGAGTGTAAGTTTAATGCTTGTTAAGTTATTGATGCTTTAAAATGGACGCTGGGTTTGTAAATAGGTCCCTATTAAGTAATGTCGCCTGTGCAAAAAAACCAAAACAGAGAGAGAACGCATTCTGGGTGATGAAATAGAAGTTTCAGTCGTCTTTCTGTAGCCGTCGCGACAAGTGACCTGTAAGAAATATCAGCAGCTAAGAAATTAACAGCGGTGTCTAGAGCACAACCACTTGGGGACCATATGGAAAAAGTTACATCTCTAACTACATTTAAGTCTTTGATATTTTTCTTGTTTATTTCTTTTCGATTGATTTTTCATATTTATGCTTTCTCTTTTATTATATTATTTGAATCTAATAATTTAATCTGTATTGTCTTAAAAACAAAATAATTGCTGACAAAGGTTAAAAATTAGTATACTTAAGAACATAAACCTAATACAAAATTAATCTGACAAAAAAATACTGTAAAATAAAGTAAGAATAAAACAAATACTATAAAAGATACTTAGTAAAGCATTGTATAAATGCAACAAAAACACAAACTTGTACGAAAAGAAAAATGGTAACAGGTACAAATTCAAATCAAGTTATCACAGAGGTTATTTTCGACTAGACCATAAGCTTTGGGTTTATTAAGTTTGTCAGATTTTTAATTTTTTTTAATTCATTTTCAAATTTGAAGTTTTACATACTATATTTTATGTAGCACAACCTTAACAGCTGCGCTTGGATTATAATAGACTGGATATGTCTGGTCGCAAAGAAAGGTCCTTGAGGTTTATTAAATTTGTCATCTTTTTATTTTTCATATTTGAAGTTCTACTAGAATAGTCTATAATATTTAGAATTTTATGCTTGAAAAATGTAAATTGTAGCATTTATGCTAAATAAAGAAATTAACTAACTAACACTATTTTTTATGAAGCACAGAATGTTAAATTTATAAAAAACTTTGTTTTCTCGGATCATCTCGCAATAGAAAACAACTTACGAATTAAAGTCAGTATTATTGTAATCTAAACTATAAAATTAACTTAAGGCTCTTTTTTTTTTAATTTTAATTTTTTTATTTAAATAACAACTACAACGTTCAAGATTCTAAGCTAGACTAATTTTATTAAAAGATTAACAATCGGATTGCAATACTACTAATTCTGCTTAATGAGGTAATTAGTTGTCAGTGTCGAATGAGGTTACTTAGTCTAGTGGCCGATAATATTGGCTAGTTAACTCCTCCAACGTTAGAATTAGGCATTCTCTAGAAGAGTGATGCTGTTCTCTTGAACAGGGATATCTTAGGATGTATGGTGATTCTTGGTTTTCTTATTTTTTTAGCCATTGTCTTCTTCCAACAGAGATAAATGCAACCTGCAATTACTGCTACATACAAGATGATGCTCCGTAAACTTGGCCGTGTAAAATCTGAATCTTGAATCGGCAACATGGGATTTTCAACTGTTTCGAGGTTTTTTTTTTTAATTCATTACTGATTTTAGGTGGATTTAAGTTGCAGGTTTGGAGTTTGGATTACTGAAGGGTGTTCAAAACGTTTTGCCTGAAATGGAAGCTCCTGGTTCCTGAATATTATGTTACAGGCGTCTTTATTTATTAGGAACACACTTTAAAGTTTTAGGGTCTCCACATGATCTTCACAATGCTTTCTTCTCGTCCCAACACAGCCAAATACTGATTCATCATTTTAAAGGATACCTTTTTCGCAGGGCCCGTGAAGATTGCTTGTAATATGTTTGGACAGAGATACGGTTTGCCTTCGGTGCATATGCCATTTAGAGGTTTAATTGGTCTTTTATTTAGTTTTAGAAAATGTCGCGTACTGGATATTATCATAACAGATTCTGATTTATAACTTGCAGGAATAGGTAAAACGTGATAGAGTTCAAATTGTTCTTCAAGATCTATTGATATTGGAAAAAAATAAGTTCTCTTAGTCTACTGTATATCACATTTTACTTTAATTTGATTCGTACTTAGAGATTTTTTTGAAGAGTGACAGTGAGTGGTAATTAATTTTTGTAATGAAAAGATTCTTTTTATTTGTGCAAAAAGATTTGTAGGTGATATACTGGGATGCATTATGCCTGGTTTGCAAAATGTAATAGTGTTCTCGATATCGTGCAGTCTGCAACGAGTTATATAAAATAAATTAGTTGGTTATACAAGTCTTTTGCAAAACGAATATCCTGAATTTGAACGTCTCGCAGTAGTTGATATAAGAACAACATTTTAGATCTTAACAAGTTTTGATTATGTAGAATATTTATTGTAATTGTATTGTCTTTTAAAGTTTCTGATAACTTTATTATTAAGATAGTATTGCATTTGCTAGTTACTAGCTTTAGTTTCTAAATGGTTTAATATTGTATATATTTTGTCCCCATCATTAGATTACCTGTGATACCTTTAATAACAGATCCTAAGCCTTTTATTAGGCCTCTTTTAAGACGACTAGTATTATGTATAGAAATAGTTTCTAACTTAGTAAGAATAGATTTTTTACAAAATTTAACAATATTTTCGTAATGTTCTAATTCCAGGAACTAAATTTTGCTATTCGAATGATGATCGATTTAGCATTTAGAGAGTGAGTGAGAACAGTTTTAATTTCTGCTATTGATGTTTTCTTGGTCGATTTTTATAAACCAAACTTTTGATCATTCCCCATAAAAAAAATGTAAAAAAGTTAAAACCGAAAAACGATGCTTGTTGATATATTTCTGGACATCATTATTAAATTGGGCGGGCTAACCATCATGCTAATACCACATGTTCATTCTAGTAGAGATCGTCATGTCGTCTAGCATTTCTGCAGATGATTTTTCACTTGTGACTTTTAGGTACTTCTGCTGTTATGTTGTTGTTGCTTTAGCTCGTTGGTCTCTAAACACGCTCCTAACTTCAGGTCTGACAGATTTTGGACCAGGTTTAAGACTAGATAAAGTGAGAAGGGAAGAAAGCCAAAAGTAACAAATATTATTGCATTATTGTTAAATATAAACGATTTAATTAAGCTCTAAATAGTAATCTGCCCAGTATTCAAAAATCCGTTCATAGTCCGTTCGAAGAAACCTAATAGTTGTTTAATACCGTTTTAAAAGGTATATTGGAGTAATTTTAAAAAAATGTCCTAGTTTTTAGTTAAGATTATCAGAAAGTCAGTATTTTTTTCATATTTTATTATTTTTGTTTATTGAAAAAGAGAAAGATATCGATGTGCGGTTTTCGCCAAAGTTTCGGTATTTTATTACCCTGTTACAAACAGCGCCATGTAATAAATTTCTGAAAAACTAGGCAGTGTCTCTCGATCCGAATCCTAAAACAGCTTGAAATTTCCTTTTAAATAAAACTAAACTCGTTCAATTCGGATAAGGGGTTCAGAAGATATAGCAATTTAAATATTTCTTAAGTCAGCAGCTTCCCCACCTTTTTTAAGGGTGATATGACAATACGTTTTGGATCCAAAGTGAGAAGCCATAATTAGAATCGGCATAGACTTTATTCAATTAACACGTATCTTTGATTATTGATTTTTAAGTTGTAATTTTAAATAAAAATAAAAATAATATTTTTTAAAAATAATTGCTTTATGGCTAGAAACAGAAAGTAGTGCAGTTTTATTGATGTTTGAAAGGATTTTCTGCAGGAAAAACCCTTGGGTTTCAACAGTTAATTAAAAAAATGAACAGAAACCTAAAAAATCGCTCTAGAAACTAAAACTGACTAAAATGTCCAAATATCTTATCCCCGCATGCATCACAACAGAACTTGAAGGTTACGCCTCTATCGAACTGCATAATAACTCACAACTACCTCAAGAAATATATCTTTATACCCGTTTTTCTATAGAACCGTTCGATCGAAATAATTGCGAATTATCTAACATGCCAGTCGAAAAATCACCTAATGATTTCCCTAATAAATCTGATATTTTTGACTTTATACGAACACAACACATGAACACTGAAGAAAGATATCATATTGAAAAATTCTGCCAAACATTTTCTGATATTTTCCATCGCGAAAAATCAAAATTAACATTCACAAATCAAGTATAGCACCTAATAAAAACAACAGATGAAATCCCAGTATACACACAATTTTATCGATGCCCATGCCATAAACCTGAGGTAGAAAGACAAATAAATGAAATGTTACAACAAGGTATTATTAGGCCAAACTAGTCCCCGTGGTCCTCGCCTATTTGGGTAGCAGATGCGTCTAGAAACCACAAATATCTAATTGTGTGTGATTTCCGTAAAATTAATTCTAAAACGATTGATGAAAAATACGGAATTCCCAATATTTCAGACATTTTAGACAATTTGGGAAGATGTCAGTATTTTTCTACTTTAGATTTGGCAAGTGACTTCTACCCAATTGAAATCCACCCCGATGACATAAAAAGACAGTCTTTATTCGAAAATGGACATTGTAGCATTTTTAGGTCATATCGTTAGCCCTGAAGGCGTTAAACCAAACCCCGACAAAATTAAAGATATACTAAAACTACCAAAGAAATCAAATGATTTTTAGGACTCTTAGGATATTATAAAAAGCTTATTCCAAATTTCGCTAAAATCACTAAGCCCTTCACTATTGAAGAATTCATCTATTAATATTATTCATCCTTTATATATAAAAACATTCGAAGACTGTAAATCGCTCTTAATAAACAAACCCCTCTTTCAGTACCGACTTTTCTAAAGAATTTAACTACTGATTACAAGCATTGTTGCCCTAGGTTGTGTTCTCTCACAAGGATCTTTAGGTCAAGATAAACCTATGCGTCAAGGACTCTTAATATCCGAAAAAAATTATTCCACTATCTATATATTTTAGGCTTTACCTATACGGTAGGAGATTTGAAATAATAACCGATCATGAGCCTCTTCATTGGTTTATGAATTTAAAAGAGCTCAATTCGCGTTTAATTTGATGGCGTCTTAAACTCAATGAATTTGATTATGAAATCATATATAAAAAAGGCAAGAAAAATACAAATGCCGACGCGCTATCCCGTGTCGAGATAAGTGTAAACGATATCAATAACACTTCGTCGTCAGCTGTAAGTGATGACAATCACACAAACCCTGACCTACCGTCTGTATTACGTTATATGCAACAATACGACAATAATCCTATGTTAGATCCAATTCCAAGTATTAGTCGAGATCCCGACCGGACTTACAGACAGTCTATAATTGAATCCCCGACCGATAATTAATCAATGACAAATTGATCCTGACTAAAATAACGATAATGAAACTATGCATACAAGTGCCGAAGACCCTATTTTGACAATATTACCGAAAAACCGTTTAATTACTTTTATGCCAAATTAAAATTATTAAAGTAGACACAAATCCGCGTTTAGAAATCCAATTTTTTTTTTGAAAAACCTGTTAATAGGACTAAATGGTATCTGCGAAGTGATAGATCTAGCAAACGAGCCAAAAGATCAGTCAAATACAAGATATTAAATTCGAATCTGCTCTCCAGAATTGTATTGTATATCCATTGTAATAGTAAGAGGAGAAAGAGGAACTTAAAAGTCCAGTCAGCCTTCTTGTATCAAATTTATTTGATTTTTTGGTACAAGAAGGCTGACTGGACTTTTAAGTTCCTCTTTCTCCTCTTACTAAATACAAAATATGGCTGTTGACTTTTAAAATGCATTGAATTGAAAGTCTTTTTTCGACGAAGAAAAAATACCTTCAGTAAAAATATGTTTTTTTTATCACTAAGATTATCGGAAAGCCTTTAGGTTTCTGTGTACATCTTTTTTGAAACAGAGATAAGTAAAATATAAAAAAAAAGTGGATGCGTTTTAGAGTTATTTCTATAGGCTCGTAAAAATGGTATTAAACAACTATTAGGTTTGGTCGAGCGGAATATAAAAACAATATATTTTTTTTTAATTCTGGGCAGATTATTATTTAGAACATAATTAAATTATTTATAATTAACAACAATGCAATATTATTTGTTACTTTTGGCTTTCCCCTTTCACACTCTATCTAGAATTAGAGCTTGTCGAAACTCTGTCAGAACCGAAATTTGGAGCGAGTTTAGATACCAATGAGCCAAAGCAAGAACAACATAACAGAAAAAGTAAGGCGTAAACACAAGTAAATAACAAAAACAGCACTTTGTAGGTAACTAGATAAAAAAGCAAAGTATAAATTGTAATCTCCATGATATTTTCCATCATTTAGGATACATCTATTTAGCCATCAGGGACACCTGAAACAGCAGTTTCAATTTCTGCCTTTGAAATACTGTTCATGGAAATTTTAATCCTCTCAATATTGTGTTCCCAGGTCATTGGTCGCTTTTTATAATTTTATAGAATAATTTTTATAACATTCACAAATAAGTGAAACACTTAATACCAGTGCGCTACTTTTGACAATAGGAACCTCGGGCCCATAGGACTGTATATTGCTTAATTTTAATGGCCCCTATGATATCGATCGAGCATGTTAAAAAGTTTATATAAATTTAATTTGTTTGTAAACAACTCATATTGGCTTCAATATAGATAACCTGGATAATCAAAATCCACGTCCACAAAGATCACGTTAAAATATAATCACATTTATTTATATTTTTATGTTTATTTTATGTAAATAATTTCGGCCTCCATTAATTTTTTGGAGCAGTCAAGATAAAAAAAATTTAAAGTTGGCACATTGTACACGGTATATAATATTATAATTATTAAAATTATATATAGTAGAATAGTCCACAAACTTGTCTTGTGATAATATATAGTGTTACTTAAAAGTTTAGTTTTCAGTTTTTTGTTTATTTATTTCATTTTGTAAATCATCCAATTTTTTCAAGTTTATGGAATTAGTTCTCAAAAATCTGTATCAGTGTATTATTATAGACAGCTTTATTTGTGGAATTTAATTTAATATTAAGTATTGGTACATTTATATATTCATTTCTTGAATTTTTATAACTCTTAAGTATTACATTACTTATTTTAAGACTACATGTAGAACCTAATTAAACTAAGAACTAAATAAGTCCCATTTAACAAAATAGTATTTTGAGTATTTTTACTGTTGCTTTCTGTTGCCGTAATATCTTTATTGGTTGCTATGACCCATTTGCCTTCGTCAATGTTTTGAATTTCTAAGCTGTCTATCTTTACTGGAATTTGCTTACAATACGTAATATTATGATAATATCTTAATAGCTACATTTGGTATGCATTTCCTGTGATCTTTTTACAGGGATCGTTTGAATATCAAAAATGTTTCTCACTTACTATAACATATTTAATATTAGGTATTATAATTTTATAGTATTCACCATTAGGTGTTACTTCGTTATTCATTACATAGCTTTTTATGTCTACAGTTTTCTCATATAATATTTTCCAGATTTGGTTCAAATGTCAATGTTTCTGAATTTAAGTGTTTTTTAATTAGATTAATTTCTGATAACAATTCTTGAGGTTAAATTATAGTATTGTGAAAGTTATTCAGTTTGGCAAAGGATATAGCGACTTCTATACTTCCTAATATATCATAAATATTTTGATATAACATATATATTTGTGTTAGAATCATAGTTCGAAATAGTCATAATCTGATATCTCTTATAATTCAATTTTGTTTAATACTTATATAGTTTGATTTACTGTGAATTCTAAAATATTTTGATTATGAGATATGTTTTAGAGATTTTTTGGAAACTTTTTATAGAATTGCTATGTAAGGAAATTTTTTTATCCATTGACAATTTGATTTTGTTTTAAGACATTTCATTATTTATTAATATTGCATCGTTTTCGTCTAGATTTCCTGTTATGCTTTTAATTATAATTCCTAGTCCATCAGTTAAACCACGTTTATGGCTGGTTGTTTAGGGGGTAATATTTTGTTTATCTGACGTAATATTTTTTGTTTTTGATTTTCAATAATTATATAAGAATTATAATATTCCGTATTATAGTCAGTTTTATTTTTCAGATGTAATTTTAACATATTATAGATTAAACTTAAAGATCTATTCTCTTCAATTATACCTTTTAGATCAAATATTTGAATAAATGTCCAGTGATATGTTTTGCGCATGTCCTAGTTTGTAGGGTAAGATGCCAGGGTTTTGGTTTAATGCGTGGTATTTTGGTTTGTCTTCTTGGGTGTAGGACCATCTGTAAGGTTTATCACCTTTAGGGTTAATTTTTACAAGCATAGTTTCTTTTTGAGTTTCAGTGTTCTCTGTAACTGTATTATGGCATCTATTTTTTGTTTAGGAGATAAAATGTTGTTGATATTGAATCAAAAGGGTCACGCGAATTTGTATGTCCTACAACTAATTCATGAGGTGTGTATTTAGTTGTACTATGTTTTGAACTATTATACGCTATAATTGCGTAAGGTAATAATTCAGAGATTGGCTTATTTTTGTCTTGACTTCTTCAGAGTCTTAAGTGTTCTATTAAGATTGAATAGAAACGTTCTCCTGGCGAGTTAGATTCGTGATGTCCTGGGGTTGTAAAGAGAATATTTATTTTTTGGGCTTTAATAATTCTTTTACTAGTTCATTATTAACTTCTGAACCATTGTCACTAACAATTGATTCTGGACATCCGAAAAATGAAAAATAGTTTATAAGTCGTTGGCATACTGACTTGGCGTTTTTATCTATATATAACATTGACCGTATTTCTAAAATTTGTCAAATATCGTAAGACAATTTTGATTGTCAAAAATGAAAGTGTCTATATGAATTATTTGGAAGGTGTCTCGCTTTTTCCTAAAGGCACATATGATTTTTGTCTACTATATTTTAAAGTTTAACATGTTACACAGTCATTTATAAATTGGGTGATTCCATGTTTTATTATTGGCCAAAAGTAATTTTGTTTTTAGCATCTCATAGGTTTCTGTAATTCCTCTGTGGTTAGTTTTACTTTGATGTTGATGAGTCGTCAATAAAATTGTTTCATCTTTAATATTCTTGGCTAGTTTTGTTGTACATCTTATTATTTTTGTTTTTCGGAAGTTTGTATGTATACGTTTGTAAATATAAGGATAAGTTCTTCGTTATAAAAATATACGTAACACCTTTTTTCGTTGTTCATGTAATCGAGAATAAATTCCTTAATAATATCAGGGTTTTCCGGTATTTCCACGTTGTTAATATAATTCTTTTCGAATGTTTCAAAATCTACTTTTATTTTAGGATGAGGCGATTTCTTTATTAAATATTGCAAACACTTATTGTTAATTATTTCATCTAGATTATTTAATCCGGGATTTTCTGTTTCATTTTGATTACTATGCACAGTATTTCCAGAGTTACTTATAGCTGGCTGTAGTAAAATGTCATATAAGATATTTATTCTTTGTTCATAAGTTTCGTACTCTTTTACAGTACAGGATTATCTTTATTCGAGTTTGCCTTTATTTGAGAGTCAAGCTTTGGTTTCATGATGACATTTTCGGAAAGATTACGCAAGTTTCAACTATGTCGTTATCAGCGTCTCCTGGGTTTATTACAGTCATTTTCGTATAAGTTTAATTGAATTCTCGATAAGGCATCTGCATTTGAAGTTTGGGAACCTTTTTTATAAATTATTTTATAGTCAAATTCTTCTAAGCGTAATCGCCATCGAGTTAATTTCGAATGTACGTTTTTTTTATTAAATACCCTTAGAGGTCTATGATCGACATATGTATATAAAATTGTCGCTATAATATGCTCTACTTTAGTGTTCTTTTTTAGACATTTTGTTATTTTAGCAAAATTTTGAAAAAAACGACGATAATGTCCTATTTTTTAAAAATTCAGACTTATCTAACTGTGTTTTAAATTTTGCTTCGCGTAATCTTGTAAATATTTTTCTTAGTTTTAAAATATGTTCTTCTCGACTTGTACTGAAAATTATTATGTCGTCTAAATATACAAAGCATATTTCATCTTGTAAACCTTTTAATATATTCATAATGACCAAAATCTGTATTAAATGCAGTTTTGGGAATATCTTCTTTACACATTTCAATTTCATGAAAAGCGTTAGCAAGATCTAACGTAGAAAAATATCGTGCTTTACCTAGTTTATCTAGAATCTCAGTAATGCTAGGCAGTGGAAATTTATCAGCTACAGTGACGTCATTTATGCGACGTAGGTCGATGACCACACGACATTTTGGCTTTCCTGAAGCGTCAAGCTTTTTAGGAACCATCCAGATTGGAGGTGAATAAGGAAAATTTGATTCTCTTTTAATATTTTGAGCTAAAAGCTTCGAAATTTGATCTTTTACTTCTTTTTTATAAAATTCTGGATATATATATATATAACTTTTAGTATAAACAGGAGTATCCGTAGTTAATTTTATTTGATCTTTTATAGCATTTGTAAATGTTAAAGGTATTCATTCGCAGTGAAAAACATCTCTAAATTCAAAACAAAGTTTACGAATTTTTTGTTTCTACTCGTAATTACAATGATCTAGTTTTAAATTGGCTTAAAGTTGGTTGTTTAGGTTTTGTCAGAATATTGTTAATTTGAATTGTTATTAACGAAATTGTGTTCGTTTACATTTATTTTTTCAATTTCGAGAGGTTCAAGAAATTGTATTTTAACTGGGTTCTCCGATGGGCTTAATATAGTCCTATATGTAAGATTATTTTTAATTTCTACTAGACATTCAGGAATTTCTACATTTCCGAATTTTTGGTAGGCAATTATACCTATTCCCTCTGTGATATTCTAAGCCTATTAATCTGTCAAATTTGTCTGAAAAATTAAATAAACAGAATGTGTGACTACCTTGCGTTTTAAACGTGGGGAATACTAGAAATGTTGCTATTTCATTATGAAAAGACATTGCATGTACTGTTTGCACTTGAAATATTTCATCTTTAATGTAACTGGAAAAATATTTATAAGTTATTTCTGATTTTATAAAAACTTCGAGTATTTCCAGTATCCAATAGAAAATTTGCGTCAAATTCAGGTAAATAAATGTACGGTAATTCGGCCGTAATATTATTTAGGAATACTAGCTCGTATTGTTGTTCAAGTATATTATTTATATTATTAGTATTTTCTGTATTTCCTTGTTCATAGTTTTTTTCTTGGTACATATTCATATAGTTTGGTTCATATAGTTGGCGCATTACCTTTCTGGAATGACGTCACGCTGGTTTCAAATAACGTATTTCTTATATTATTTATATTTCAGCGATGATTCCTAACCTAAACGTATGCAGTGATGTAGATAGGAGGGGTGCGTTCAGCACTGGCTAAAGCGAATTTAAAATTGGCATTTTCTGTACAGAAAGCGCTGCAACTTGTCGAAAATGGCTGGCAAAAAATTAACACTCTCATTGCCATAAAAAAAACCTCATTTTGCACACTTAATACAAAAATAACTATTATAACTTCAAAAACTAAAATTATTTTGCAAATAAGACTTTACTAATATAAATTCTTTCATCTTAGTCTTGTTCTTTGTTTGCAATGTAATAAATTGACGCCAGTTACCCATTTTCATCAAAATTATTTTAATTCTCAATTACAGACAATACTGAAAAAATATTAAGAAAAGGGGAATAACGAACGATGAATCCTTTACCTCCAGAATGTTTCAAAAACAAAAAGAGGTAAAAACAAAAATCACAGATTACTTAAAGAACAAAATAAGAGATATGATCTATTGCGTGTATGCTAAAAATGAATATGTTACAATGCAGACTTTGCTTTAAAAACTAAAAGAGAGAAATTAATGTATAACTAACTAACTTTAAAAATAAAAACTACTCCCCTTCACTGTCTTCAGAATCAGAACTAAATTCTTCATCGTCACTGCTGTCTTCGTCGGTACTAATTACAAGTGGCGCAATGTCTGAAGCATCACATATCTGTATTGTCTTCCAAGCTTCTTGGATTACCCTTTCTGTGTGGCTGACATAATTTTTCCAATGCTCTGAAGATACTTCATTTATCGCTTTTTCCCACATGGCCAAAACTTCCGATGGTGTCCCCTTCAGACTAGCAATGTATTGGTCGTATTTCCTCTTACACTCAGACCATACCATTTCAATAGCATTAAATTGACAATGGTAAGGAGGAAGTCTTAGTATTTTGTGGCCCAAAGGTTTCACATATTCGTCAAGGTAGAATGTTTTTTCAATGTTACAATTTTTTTCTACAATGCTCCATATTTCATCCTTCATGGCCCTCTCTGGGAAGTCAATGTTCTTTTCTTTTAACCATCCAATCAATCTCTGCTTTGTCCATGATTTTCTTGGAATATCCTCTAAAAGGCCGGAGTGATAGCTTGCGTTGTCCATCACTATCAAACTTTTTGGAGGAAGATTTGGTACCAGCTGATTTTTAAACCAATTTTCAAAATTTTGCTTGTTCATATTGTAATGATAATCTCCGCTTTTTAGTCCACTTTTAAATATTAAACTGGCCCCCTTAATAAATCCTTCCTTTGATCCAGCGTGAACTACAATATATCGATGACCTTCACTAGCTTTTTTAGAACTTGTAGACATAGTGTTATCCTGCCAGCTGTTTCTAAACGAACCTTTACTAAAAATCCAAGTCTCATCAATAAATACGGTGGTATAAGCATCTTGTCCTAGATTTTGATTTTTGACATATTCCCTCTAAAAATTGATTCTCTTGTGGGCGATGTGGGGCAAATCCATCAGGTATTTTCTATTATTTGATTTCTTCCACTTAAAACCAATACTTTTTACGTATTTTCTTAGCGAGGTGATGGAAAAATTAAAATATTCATTTATCTCTTTTAGTTTTTTAAGCAAAGTCTGCATTGTAACATATTCATTTTTCGCATACATGCAGTAGATCGTATCTCTTATTTTGTTCTTTAAGTAATCTGTAATTTTTGTTTTTACCTCTTTTTGCTTTTGAGACATTCTGGAGGTAAAGGATTCATCGCTCGTTATTCCTCTTTTCTTAATATTTATGATTGTTGTATGGCTAAGTTTTGTTGCATTTGAAGCTCGTTCAATTATATTATCAGTTTGCGGAAGGATTCCATTTTTTGCTTGCTCTTTTTCCAATTGAAAAAAAGCCAAGATATTCAAAACTATTAGCTGTGATTGCTGATTATATCTTCGCGGCATCTTGCAAAAGTTTAAAAAGAATCACAACAAATCAATGTCAATTTTGACGAATATATTCTGAAAGACACATAACCAAAACCGGCATTGACTGTTGTAAAGAAACGACAATGAGTTTTTTCAAAATGTTTTTGTCACTGTCACTTAACATAAATCAAACAAAAATAACCAAAAATGACGTCATTCCAGAAAGGTAATGCGCCAACTATATATATTTGTATAATTGGGTTCATAGAGATTTGTATAGTTTTGGTCGTATGTTTTCGTATAGTTTCGTAAGTAAAAAGGGTTCTTAAAATTGGAAATTTCCTGATTATCAGCATAATCAGTGTTTTCATAATTAACTAATATTTAAATTCTCCTTAACAGCATAATCATTAAATTGAGGTTGGTTTTGAGGGTTTTGTTCTAAAACTTCTTTATTATAAAGTTGTTCAGTAATTACATTTTTATTTTGGATATTATTATTTAATATAGTATTACTAGAACTCGTGTCTATAGGTTCTACTTGCCTTGTTCTAATAGAGTTTTGAGCATAATTAGGATTGGTTCTCATAAAAGGTCTTTGTTGGTTAAAATTTGGTCTTTGAAAATTTTGTTGTAAATTAGGTCTCATATTTCGCCTTGTATTGAAATTATTTGTATTTCTTCCAAAATAATTTGGAATACGGTTTCCATTCATAGTATTATGAAATCTTGGAAAATAGGGATTTATCATATTAGGAAAATTATCATGTGATTAAATGGGGTTAAAATTGTGTTAATAATTAGGGTTAAAGTTATGCGAATAAGGTGGTTTATAATACATTGATTGAAATTTTTTATTTTTGTTTTCTAAATTCATTGTGTTCGTTAGTACAAGTTTATATTGTGGTATCTGTGAATTTTTGAAAGAAATAACATTTTCTTCCTCATGTACAAAAGTCATAGCTTCTTCAAGTACTGTTTGATTTTTTAAACGTATTACTAATTACATGTTATATGATAAACCTCGTATGAATGTTTTTAAAGCAAATTCATCATAATGATTAATTTTTATTAATTTAGTTGCTGCGTCTTCGTTTAAGCAGAAGCATTTAGCAGAAAGTAAACTTCTAGAATCCTGAATGATCATGCCAAAATTTAAAGGATGTTGATTTTTAAAAGGTTTTAAATTAATTAAGTCTTGAATAAGACAGGCAATAGATCTTTGATCTGCAAATATATTTATAAGGGCTTGTTTAACTAAAGTCCAATTATTTCACTCAGAAGGAGAAACAATAAGTTCCGCTGCTCTACTTGTTAGTTTACTTAATATTGTATCAAATAGACATATATATATATATATATTTATATATATATATATATATATATATATATATCTTAGTTTTTTTGCCATTTTTTTATTTTTGTCAGTTGAACCAAAATCAATTGATAATTCATTTAAAGAGCTAATTAGGTTGTCAAGATTTACTTTCTTAAAGAGATCAATTTTGCTGGATTATACGTACACTTAATACATAAAAGTTCAAGTAAAAATTAGATTTTGAAATATAAGTTGTAAAATTACAAATTTAAATTATTTATATCAAATATAGGAAAATTAACTTATTTTTGCAAATAATATGGTAATAATTAAATATGTTAACTTACAATACAGTAGAAAAAAAAGTTTCATCTGGTTTCTTCTTTCAACTAGGTCCTTCCTGCTAGGCTGGTTTGGCGATGTTTGTTTGACCTCCCCAGTGGTGGTGTTTGGGCTGCTGGTTTGGCGATACTTGTCCTCTCCAGTAGTCTCTTGTGTGACTTGCTAATTGTCCCGTTCCTTTTTTCCTTGCTGGTTCCCCAAATTCGAAGTTGACCCCGTCAAAGTTGCCTTAGGCACTGTCTGCTTCCAATAGGCTTAAAATTTCTTGGAATTTCTTCAGTCCAGAGCGTCCTCAAAAGTCACCTTAGATCGGTACTATTGACTTCAAAGGACTCGAACCGTCGAAATGTGCGGGTATAGTGAATACATTTTTAGAAAAAAACGAGTTTTTGCACGTTTCACTATCCTGCCGGTTGCGCCAATTACGTTGTTTGCTGAGGAAAAACACTTTAAAAAATTCAATTTATTTTAAAATCGAAAATTTACAAGTTTTCAGAACGAGAGCGGACTAAAGTGATTCAACACCGACATGCTTCTATTTATAATATATCGTTATCTCTAAATAGAAATGCAATGCTTAGCATTATAGGGGATGTAACTCGAGTAGAAACAAAGAAAAAAAGGGGCGTACATTACATATTTATTATTATATTATAACAATCGAATTAACAATGCAAGAAATAAAACAAAGGAAAGCTGGAATATTGTAAATGATCTTCGGGGAAAAAATAATTTTGTATGTGATAAATAATCATTAGATCCTAGTATTTTAAATAACTTTTATTGTTCTGTGGCCAATAGGCTTAAAACAAATCTGATACAAACGGATCCTATGAGCTATTTAAATGGGAATAATTTTGTTTATCAAACTTTTTTTCTTACAAATGTTGATGATTATGAATTAGGGAGTGTATTTAGGCAAATAAAAAATAAGAACTCTGGATTTGATGATATATCTGTCAGAATTTTTGAAAGGCTACCCTATGAGTCACTAAACGTGCTAGCGGAAGCAATTAACCATTCCTTTTGTGAGGGTAATTTTCCTTCTTTTTTTGAAGACCGCAGAGGTTGTACCTATATTCAAGGGGGGGGGGGGGAGGGTGGTATACTGAGAATCCTTAAAATTTTCGCCCATTTCCTTACTTACAACACTCAGTAAAGTTGTTGAAAGGCTCGTTAAGGTCAGAATGCTTTCTTTTTTGGACAGATATAAAATTCTGACAAAGTGTCAGTTTGGTTTTCAAAGGGGTAAGTTAACTGTCAGTGCTGTCTTCTCTTTCCTTGAGAATCTTTACTTGGGTTTGATTGAAGAGTAGCTGATTGCTTCTGTTTTTTGTGTTTCTAAAGCTTTTGATTGTGGCAATCATACATTACTTTTTAAAAAATTGGAGCACTATGGTTTTAGAGGAACTTCATTACAATGGTTTCAGTCATACCCATCAGAAAAAATACAGTTTGTTAGGACTCCAAAAGGAAGATCAAACATGCAGCATATCAGTGATGGTGTTCTACAAGGCTCTGTACCGGGCCCAATCCTATTTTTGTTGTACCTTAATGATCTTGCTTTTTTGGAAATTCGGGGAACTTGTAATATTTTTGCAGATGATACAACTCTTCTTTGGAGGGGAACTGATCACAGCGCTCTAATGAACACCATTTGTGAGGATTTGGAGAGGGTGAAAGAATGGTGTGCTTCTGTTTTAACTGTGATAAATCATCTATTCTTACTTTTTAGTTTACATTGAATAACATAAACCTAAATAGTATTCAAATAAAAAACCAATCTGTCACAAAATTTTTGGGTATTCATATTGATAATGAATTAAAATTCTCTACTCACTACTACCCTTAGTAAAAAAGTTGCTTCTGGGTGCTTTGCTGTGAGAGTAATTTCTAATGAATGAGGTTCATCTGTGGCTAAGATGGCATATTATTCTTTAATCGAATGGCACATAAGATATGGAATCGCTTTTTGGGGATTTTGTAACCACCAATTGCTAAATTCCATCTTTGTTCTCCAAAAAAGGTCACCTCGCTACATATGTAAAGCTCAAGTTTAGGGACTGTAAATATCTTTTTATACGGGAAGAAATTTTGACTGTCATTTCTCTTTTTTTCTTGGAGACTTGTTGCTGGATGCACAAAAAATTAAGGGATTTTTCTAGACATAGTGCTTATACTACCCGTAACAATAGCAGTGTTCTTCTCCCAATACCCAAATTTGAACTAAAAACTCATTCATTTATGAAAATCTTAAGATCTACAATCACTTACCTATAAACCTAAAATTAATTACTGTTTTGAAAAGTCCTTTAGGCGGATTCTCAAAAACATTCTTAAGTTAAAGCCATACTACAACCGGCAGGAATTTTATGATAACCCTCTATGATAGTAGGTATAATATTTTAAATATTTGTGACTCAACATTTGTTTTCTTTTTTTAATCTTTATATTATTGATTCATTTGCTATTATACAGATGTATAGTTTTTATTTTAATAATTGATTGTTGTCTATTGTTTTGTTATTATTATATATGTTTTATCTGTATATTTTTTGAGCCTTCCAATGTATAGTTTACTTTTTTTAACACACTGTTATTCCATAAGGTATTATAGAACATTTTTATTTTTAAGGTTGCTTTGTTAATGAGATATTTTTTTCTGATGACAATAAAGCTTATTTTGTTTGTTATATATATATATATATATATATATATATATATATATATATATATATATATATATATATATATATTTTATATATATGTATATATATATATATATATATATATATATATATATATATTATTACGAAAAGAGTTTTCAATTTGGTTTTTAAATACAATTTGGGATAATCCAGGTTTTGTAGATAGGGTGCTGTTTTCAGATGAAGCAACTTTTAAAAGCAACGGTTTGGTTAACAAACATAATATGCACTATTATTCAACCGAAAATCCACATTGGATTCGTCAGGTGGACCATCAAAATAAATGGTCAATTAATGTTTGGGGAGGTATAATTGGCTCTCATGTTATAGGACCATATTTCTTTGAAGAGCATTTAACGGGAGAAGTCTATTTAAATTTTTTGAGAAATGAGTTGCCCGTATTGCTCGAAGACTTACCTTTAATGTTAAGAAATTCCTTATGGTCCAACATGATGGAGCACCCCCCCGCATTACCATAGGCATGTTTTCTCAAATTGAGAGCATTTTCTCATTTAACGCCACTAGATTTCTTTTTATGGGGACATGTTAAAGAAGAAGTTTATAAAGAGGTTCCAACCACAGTAGAAGATATGAAGTTGAGAATAATAAGCAGTTTTCGCAACATTTCAGACCTGACTTTGAGAAAAGTGAAAATTTCATTTATGGATAGACTCGAAATGTGCCTTCAGCAAAACAATGGTTTAGTTGAACATCTTTTATAAGTTTTAATTACATTGTTTTTGTTGATTTATATTAAATTTATTTTTTTGTAAAAAAAGATCTGTTATTAATACTGCCAAAGCATTATCTTCATTGGTAACTGGTTTATTAATTACTTTACGTTTTTTTGAAAGCAACATTTCCTGTTTCTTGAAATCTCTATGATAAACTTGCAAAAGCTTCTATCTTGTTTTTATTTCGGCATCGCATCATCAAAGAACAATATTTATTTATTTACTGAAGACAATATTCTGACACTTTGCTGTTTTGACAAGACTGTCAATCTTTTGTTCAATTTATGATGATATCATGGCCTCCTAATATTAAATTGTCAATTTTAACAACGTGAATTTAGAGTAATTCGTGTTAAAATGAAGAAATTTTGATTTCACAGCTAATTTACTGAAAAACTGTTGGTCAGAAAGGTATCAAATATGATATTTTCTAAAAGCTAGTAATTTTATCTTTAACATGAAAGTAAAATATACAGGGTGTTCCATTTAAAAAAATTCAATCCAAGGTAAATTTGCAAAACTTGACCACCCTGTATAACAGTGAATAATTTTGAACGACTTACAAGCGATTATTGTAGTCCTAGATACAATACATTTTATAGATTATATATATATATATATATATATATATATATATATATATATATATCTTTATATATATATATATATACATACATATATATATATATATATATATATATATATATATATATATATATATATATAGAGAGAGATAGATTTTATATATATATATATATATATATATATATATATATATAAATATAAATATATTTTAAACAATTATTTTATAAATTCTTCAGGTAATTTATTACTTGAGATTACCTGAAAAAGACCTAATTGTATTTTACTGAATCCGCTATTTTAACAACTAGCGTGAAATTTAACACATAAAACCACATCAGAGCTTCCAACAGGAGCACAACCGACATTTGTAGTTACCGGCGAACTCTCGGATGTTTATCAGTTTATTCCTATATATTTGATTTTTGTGCAAAATTTAAGGTAGTACGTCTCTAAAACGTGAAGATCTGTAAAAACTTTACTTACCTTATTACAATACTTTTACCTAAAAAGTAAAAATGACAAAATTAGAATTAAAACTAAATTTAGAAGAAAATTGTAAAAAATTTAAAAAAACATACATACAGTTACGTATTTCTGAAATCTGAACAAAGGAACTGCATAAAGTATTCCTTAAAAATTAAACCTTATCCGCTCTGTAGCCTCTCGACAAAACTTTTGCTTGCCTTTAAAAAGTTTTATTTAAAGTAGCAACATGTTGTACAGTTTTGCTTATTCCATTACGATCAATCGGATTATCATTAATAGAGTTTGTCTTCATGCCTCTTAATATACCTTCAATGTACCTTTGTCTAAGTGTTAAAACATTACTTTCTCTAAATAGCATATCGGTAGGATACATGTTATTCTTTTTTATGCACATTTTTATTAAATACTTTTGGGTAATATTTAAAGGATGCAGAGCACTGACACTTGCATTCCACATATACTCACGTCATGCATTAGCACTTCCTCAACTTTGGCCTGATATGTCATTCTCAACACCCTCTGAGAGAGGAATGCTCTTGACTGAGAGAATTTGTAAATTATCTTTAAACACAATAAAATATTATGTTAATTTTCATAAATTAAACTGGTGGTATCTCAATTTTGTATACATAGCTAAACCCTATATTAGGTTTTTAGGTATGACTTAGAGTCAACCCAAGACTTAGAACCATCTTCACCGGCACACTCGCAATCTTCTTCAACCCCAGCTTATTCTAATCTTCCAAGTCCACTGTTGACAGAATCACAATTAATGTCCCCCCCGATGGTTAATAGGTAAGTAATTTTGTTAGAGTGGATTTGTAGAAAGTAGATTTTATATTTAATTACTTAATCTACAATTATAAAAGTAAATGTTTCCACATATTTATTATATTGGATTGTTGTTAGTTTTATTAATTATACTTTAGTAATCTGTATTTTAAGGGATTTAAAACCAAGAAGAAAGTTATCAGATTCTCTTTCAACTTGTTCAAACACCGAACCCCCCTCTCCTAGAAGTATCGCACCTTCTGTTGATAGGAAATTAAAACCTCCGACACCGTTACAGGTATGCTTTATAGCTTTACTCTAGAACCATGTGTAAACAATTATTGTTTTCATTTATTTATTTATGTCCCATTTGTGATGATTGACATAGGATGTAAATATTGCAGGAGGCTAATATGAGAAAATCGTTCCATTTAACTGACGAAGATGGGACCAGGAAAATAAGGGCTGCTCCAAGTCCTACCCCGCCTAGTTTAGTAGATGATCTGTATCAAAACCAAGAAGTTTACCTTTATGTTAATAAAAAAATGCAGTATTTAGATCTGGATCTCGAAGGTGAGTAAAGTATCGTTAATTAGGAATTTGTATTATGAATGGTTTTCTAATGTTCGTTGATATGTGAATACGATTAGGAATTTGTATGACAAATAACTGAATAGGAACGATACTTTTATTACATACAATCAGTGTCGTAGCCAGTTTTTAGGGACCGTAGAAGACAATATAACTAAGTAAAACAAAAAAAAACTTAATGACCGACTAGTCAAAACAAGCGACAACAAAAAAGTCACTCAATCGGCATTACGTCGGTGGCTTTACAAATACGTCACTTCGCTCGCTACCCGTAGAAACGGCCTTGTTTCTATTAATGATAGATGTAATGTATCATAAAAAAATAAAATCTTAAAAAAGTTAAAATATACGGGTTACCTGAAATAAAAAAAATAATAAAACGGTTGGGCTTATAGGTTTAATTAATTTGTAGTATTACCTCACTATACCTGTTTCAGGTAGTTAGTGTTCTAACTCAAATGAATGCTCTTTATGAGGACTATATGAATAAAACTCAACATTTTTCTGCTCCATTAAATATGCTTTATTTTGGGATTAAAACTATGTGGAATGCATAAACATTTTGACACGGGTCAAATGTAAGGTCAAGATCAATACTATACAAATTAATTTAACTGACAACTTGATGTGTAGCAAAAGACGAGACTGCTTCATTTAAAATCCAATAATTTTCTGTAAAAACTCTGTGGAATGCATTAACGTTTAGTAGGGCCAGAACTGAAACTCGATGAGTAGTACACAAATAACATTTACTCTCAACTTTGCACGTTGCAGAAAGCTGTATATATTAAATATTCTTCATTTTGGTTTACTCTTATACTCAAAATGCTGAATGTTTAATGAACATAGACATGTTTCTAGGGGCGTATTTAAAGTGTTATTCGTGTACTACTCGTCAAAAGCTTTTTTTCAAGCTGTATTAGAACGCTAACGCATTTCACAAATTTTTTTCTGAAAAAGTATTGAACATCTGCCACACTTACAGTTAGCAGTCAAATTAATTTGTACAGTATTCATCGAGACGTTACATTTGAGCCCTGTCAGAAACCACTCCACATAGGTAGAGTAGAATTCAAATGAGAAATTGTTACGAGTAGAATAGGTTATGCGCAGATTTTTCCTTGTCTAATATAAAACTATGGCGGTTTTAGGATTTTATAATTTGCTCAACACCCGAGAGCTCTTTCTATCAGCTGCGACTCAATAACGCCACAAATATACGGCCGCTATCAGCTGATGATCGAGTAAACCCAATCGCGCATTTGAATTGACGAGAGAAAATGTAGTCGGATGGGCATTCCACTTTTTAAATCAATCTCTCTGAATCTTAATAGTAAAAATTAGAAAATGGTGTCAGCAACAAAAACACAATATATACATAAAAAACATTTAAATTTATTGACAAAATAGTTAGGTACTATACAGCGTGTGCGTGAATTTAGGTAACATATAAAAAACTTTTATTATTGATTTTATCAAAAATGTTATTCTATCTCAAAAACTAAATCTTTTATCAAGAAACTTCTAGAAGCTTTTCGACTTGTATTTACAGGCTCTTTAATGTAGCTTTCTCGTTATCAAGATCCACGCACATACTATATAAAATAAAAATTAGAAAAGAACAAAATTTCTGTTAGTCTGAGTCCGACAAGTATGTGCATCCGAGATCGAATTCGCTATCGCTTTCTTCCCATGAATCCGTGTTTACTGTAAATGATAAAGAATCTTCAATTTTGTCAAACATGTGCTCTTTTTTCACGAGTTCCATTCCATATGTTTTAACATGGTCCCAAATTCTATTCTATTCCATTTCAGCAGTTCTGCGTATTTTTGTCTGTTGTGTTACGGCTAGCTATCCAGTTTTTCACTGTAGTCCATATTTTTTCAATTGGATTTAGTTCCAGATGATAAGATAGCAGTCGTAAGACAGAATGCCCAAATATTTATATTTATTATTTTTATTATTTCATATAGTTCTGGCTTTGTCAAAGTCGCGTCAGCTCGTATATGCCTTTCTTTTAACCAGTCCAGCATTATGGCTTTTTTGCTTCCTCATGTTACCGTTTTCCCCCACTGGAACATTATGATACGACGCAATGTCGACTACGAGAGCTGATTTTTCGGGCAAATTTGGTAACGACTGGTTTTTAAGCCACTTCATAAAATTTTCGTGATTCATCTCATCATGATGATCACCACTCTTAATACCTAAAATAAATATTACATTATTTTATAGTAAATACTTATGATAAGGTTATAAGTATATGCAATTTTGTGAAAATTTGTCTGGGTTCAGAAATATTTAAAAATCATTTGAAAAAAAAACAGTACAAGAGATTCAAGATAATGCATTATAAAGTAATCTTGAAATAACTCTGCAGATGTATTTTAATTGAGTGTAATAATACTAAACAATAGGTAAAAGAATGGGTTTCGAAAAGAAGCAAAATTTTTAAAATTTGGCAGATAAGTATCTTTACCTGAATGAAATATAAGTAAACCATTATTAACGAAACGTTTTTCTCCTCCTTTGCCCTTTTGAAATGGGTTTGCTTAGGACTTTCAAGCTTTCATCATAGCACCCATTTTCTAACGTATGGCTGCTATGTATATAAGTTTCGTCTGTATAAATCATATTATATTATTGGTTTCGCTATTCTACAAGCTTATTTTAATACTATATGGAAATCATGACTTTCTATTAACGCTTTTCGATTACCTTGAGTTTTTTGCCATCTGCAGATAAATTATGCGTTATCTTGCTATTCCAATTTATTAGTAAACAAGTTAATAAATGAAAACAAAATTTACCTAAATCCTATACTTTTAAAAAGTGTTCTTAAACTGCTAAGGCTTAAGGAATCCGCTAAAATTTTACGGTCTTTGATTTTCTGCAAAATACCTGAAAACGAAAACAAAAATAAAATAAACTGAGATATTATATTCTAAGATAACTGTCCGTAATATCTTTGATCTGTCTGGTATTTATTTCTTCGAGTTTTGAGGCCTTTTAACTTTTCGGCGCCGGTGAAGTTTGAAATAAGGTGCTAAGTTCAGAATAATCAACTTTTTGAGCCTCTTTAGTTATCCTCTGACAAGTACGGTAGCTAAAGTTCTTTCTCTAAAATTTTTGCATGATATGAAAATCGGATACTTGATTGCTCTTTACAGTTATCGTTATTGTTGGAAAAATTTGTCTAAAACTTCGAAGATTTTATTTTGCTAACATAACTCAAAATAAAAAGCCGTTTGAAAACTAAGAATTTGGTACTTTCACTAAAGTGACAAAAAAAAAGTTAGTAGTTTACTTTTTTATGTTCTCAGTTTCCTAGACTTACATTTATTGAAAACGGTTTAAATCAGTTACAATAGTTTTTATTAGGAATTAATAAGATGCAATCCACTAAAAAATAGTGTATAACACGCGAATAAAAAATGTGTTGGGCTCTGCTTACGCCTCAGTCCGCAATTTCACATTCCCCCAGAACAAATATTTTTCCATCCTCGTATCATAATATTCTATTCAAAATTATCTTTTCTATAATATCTATAATCGAAAATAATAGCCTAGAGATACCCGTGGCTCTTTAATGGAATGATAATTTCATTTTTTGCTTCCTGTTTCATAAAATTGCTTACATTGCTGACAATTTCTTGTCCTTGGCTATGGATAATTAAGCCAGTTTTGCCAAATTTTTTTTTGAGACTTTTTTACTAAATCAATTAAACACTCCAATAAAACGATATAAATAAATAGTTTTAAATAGAGTCAAACGAGAAAACACTGTTTAAGCCACTTCACACCTGCACAATATAAACAACATTGCCGAATAAAATTCTAACTCGACATAAAGCTTCTTGTCTACTTTTTGCCACGCTTGTGGTGAGCGAGCGGCTGGCATCTTCTGATCTGAATTCAACTCTAGAATACCAAATATTCTGGTAATTTAAAATTTAAATGATAACAAATATGTAAAATAATTCACTTTATGAATATTTAAATATTTTTTATGCAGCCTCAAAATTCTAAACAGTGCAAATTCAGACTTTAAGAGGTCCTCAAATTACGTGTTCCCGTGGTATTTTTTTACGATCCTAGTGATGGTATCAAATTTTAGTCTAGTTAGAAGTAATAATTTTTATGCAAAAAGTTTGAAAAGTCTAGGCGTGTTAAATTGGTCAGAGTATAATATTCTAATTCAAACGGTTTGAAAATTATTAATTAGTTGCTGAGAATATTCCACTGTGAATTTATACATTTTTGGGCGCATAACATCAAAAACGGACTTAAAAACCTACAATATTTAGTTATAAAATGAATTTAAAATATAATAGGTTTAAATGTTTTACCAAATACTTAATGCTATAGTTTTGGAATTGACAAGACCTTAACTTTATTTAATATTTATATCATATTATTGTTATTTGTAAATTCTTCTTTAGGTACATCTTCAAACAATACAACGAAAACTTTACCAAAATCGAGCGAAAGAGATACGGTCTACAAAGAAGTTGACTTTATAAAAACTGAAGCATTTAACATCACAAGAAATAATTTAGAAAAAGAAAGACAAGAGCCTGTTACCACGTTTAGTAAGAAATAACGCAATATTTTTTCTAATTTAGCTAATTAATTATTGAAGGGCATGACGTTTTTGTTGACACTCTGTTTTTGATGTGTGGATAAATTGTATATTTAAAAATATATGTTATTAAAAAGTGCATTTTGATGTTAAATTCCATAGCACATTTATTAAATTCCGTTTTTCTCAAGGCTGACATTATATTAACGTTTATTGTGATTTCCAAATATTGTCTGTGTGAAGACTGAGAGTTTAGAGTAATTTTCTGCTCTTAAGTGAGAATATTGATTCATAGCACATTTATTAAATTCCATTTTTACAAGGCAAAGGATATGTAGAAATGAGTAAGTCCTGAAATAATATTTAAAATACATTTTAATATTCATTATGTACCTATTTTTCGTCATCAATAAAAATACTATATGTGGTTTTTTCTGTAATATGCTCTTGATTAAAAGATATGCTTGGAATTTTGTACATCACGTACTGCATCTTGGAACTTAGAGAAAAACGGGGGATAAAACAAATCAATTTAAAACATTACAAGTTAAAATGTTTCGTAATGTAATAAAGCAGATTTAGTTCACCACTAGAGAGTGAGTTTAGAGTAATTTTCTGCTCTTAAGTGAGAGTATGTTTATAGCACATTTATTAAATCCCATTTTTACAAAGCAAAAGACATGTAAACATTAGTAAGTCGTGAAGTAATATTTAAAATAAATTTTAATATTCGTTATGTAGTTATTTTCCGCCATCTATAAAACAACTATTTTTTTTATAATATGCTCTTGATTCAAAGACTCGCTTGGAATTTTTTACATCACATATTGCATCTTGGAATTTAAAGAAAAACTGAGGATACAAAAAATTAATTTAAAACATTACAAGTTAAAATGATTTGTAATGTCATAAAGCAGATTTAGTAGTTCATCACTAAAGAGTGAACGGTTAAAGTTCAAACGCCAATTACTAAGTTAAAATAATTTAATCTTACTTGTTTTTTGAAACTGATACTGTATAAACTTTTTTTTGTGGTTTCCAAATAATGTCTATGTGAAGACTGAGAGTTTAGAGTAATTTTCTGCTCTTAAGTGAGAGTATGATTAGAAGACTTAATGCCAGGTTTATCTCCATATGATCTTTGACTTTTTGTCTGTATACTTTTAATATATTTTATACGTTTAGTAATTGTAAGAAAATGTATTCCACTTAATAATATGTCGTTTATATTATTTTAAAGGTTCTGGTACCTATCAAAGACTTTAAACATTTAAATGTTTATATGTTTACTACTATAGAGTTTTTAAAGTTATATGTTCCAGTTATGAGATTGCTAGAGTAGAATCATACTACTGAATATCCGTCATAATTAATAACTTTAAAACTAATAATATATTTCAATACGTAGGACATATCCATAGACAAAATTAAATAAAAATTATATATGTAAATATGAAACAGGGTTTTTGTTTAAAAAGTCATGACCTTCAAGGTAGTGTCTTCAAATGCCAAAATATTATTTTTATATTTTATAATTCTACAAAAAAGTTTTAAGTGGCCTAGCACATTTTATTAATATGTATTTTGTCAATTGGAGGCATTTGTCATAAGTACTTGTATTTTTATAGTTCAAATTAATTTTACTGTGCCTTTTAAATATATACAGAGTTATTATTTTTAAATATATGTATTTTGCCGATTTTTATTAAACATTTTTTAAATATGTAGGTATTTTTATTATATGACAAACATTTTATAAAAGCTGCTTTTCAATATTTTAATGTTTGGTATACTATTTCACAAAGACACGGCAATCAGCATTTTAGAACATCGTTCGATTTAACTTATCTAGTCATCTGTATTTTAAATAGGGTTAGGAAAACTGAAATTATGCTTATTTCCATGCCAGTTGGCAAATCGTCGACATTTAAAGATACCTAATGAAATACTAATTATGCTACAAAAGAATATACATAATTTTTCTCAAAATTGGCCATAGAGAAGAAAAAAAGCTGTCTCCATTAGAGTTATTACAAGTACTCTGCCGTCGTAAGAAAGAGTGAAAGAGTGAATTTTTGTCAATTTTGAGTTATATGGATTTTTATAGGAATGTGGTAGTTCTGAATCTGTTTTCGCCACTTAAAAAGCCGTTTTTTTCATCACAAACCATCTAAAATACACTTCATGTTTTTAAAATTGGTCTATTAAAGTAATTCACCTAGTTTGTATTTCAAGTACTTTAAGTATATTGAAGTAGAAAAAATAATTGTAGTTCTAAAAAGTATTTCAAATATCAACAATTAATTACAAAACAAATACAAATTAGATTGGTGAATATTAATTATGTTTAAGAAATAATCCAAAACCTGAGAAGACTGGTCAGATCTGTTTTGATAAAAACATTCGGCTGCTTTTTTTTAGGGAAAGGTGCAATAACGGACTCTGACAATAGAGTCAATATTCGGGGGCGAGAAGCAAAGCTTCGAAAAGGCCAAATGTGATTTTGGCCAAACGTCAACAAAACTGTTCTTTTCAGAAATATATATATACAGGGTTTTTCGCTTAAAACTCTGCACGCCAATATCTCAAATAGAAATATTTAATTTCTGTAAAAAGTGATTAATAAGTAGGTCAAGTAAATATTTTTCAAAGTAAAAAAAATTCGACGCCTGCTGAAGAGTTGGGCGTCGCGACGCATCAAAAATATAAATCGATTGCAGGAACTTTGAGATAACGCGCATACGAAAGTACATGATAATTAAAAACTTTTTTGTTATTTACTCAAACTAATACCGGTTTATCTTACAAATTCCTCCAATTTACACAGGTTGAATAGACGTTTTGCCACTGTGATCAAAATATTTTGACAATAAAATACTTGATGGCACTGAGCCTTTACCTGCAGTAAAATAAAGAACGGTTACGAGGTTTATAACAAATACATCTTTTTATCAAGAAATTTAAACTATGAACCAGTATTGCTCAGACACGAGTAAAGTAAGTGAGATTCAGTAGCGTAGCTAGGATGTCTCATAAATCGCGTTCCCCAGAATAAATCGGACTTCATCATTGCATTCAGGGTAAAAAATATCTATCAGATTCGTTTTTTACCCTTGTGGTATGTTAAAAAATAACCGAAATAATAGAGTGGTCTCAAAATGCAATATTTTCAATTTCACCCTGTATCTTAGAATCGAAGCAAGCCATTAAAAATTTGTTTATACCATCTTTCGTTTCACAAAAAAAAAAATAGCGGCGTAATACGAAAACCGCAACTCTATCTTTACTACTTTACTATCCTGTACATATGCTTACTATAACACTGAGTTTTTCCTGTCACCCAACTAAATATAGCATGGTATTTTATTATATTATACATATGCATGGATTGTTTCATGTTATTTTTTAAAGTATAACTAGTATGATTTTATATTAATATTTTAATATCGTACAATAATAAATTTTTCTTTATTTTCGCAGGCTTATTTTATACGAGTATTTGATCTTAACTTTTTTATGCATATGAATAAAACAACTAAACTATAAACTAACAAACAAAATTATTATTACAATTAACTATAAAACAAATAAAAATTTTAGTGAAAATTATGCCCATCTGCTTGAACACAACTATCAAAAACTTTTTAATAGATGGGCTTGGGTCACTTGTAAGAGGGTCCTTCTTGTAGTGGTGGCACATGCTGCACTAATTTTATTAATAAGTTTAAATACCTCCTTACAATTTCGGCATTCTGTGCAGCTCCATCCTGCTGTAGCCACATACTCATTCTAGTCTCAAGGGGCACTTTTAACGGAAGTGTAGTTTGAAGAAACCTTAAATAGCTATCTGCCTTTAAAAGTGCCTTCATAAAAGTGAAGTCCAATAAGGAATCGGTTTAGTATGCCGCACCAAACATTGATGCCAAAAACTCGCTGATTACCTTTTTCTGTGATCTAGCAAGGATCGTTTTGAGACCAAAAGCGACAGTTGTGTCTTTACGATTCCATTATTATGGAATAATCGCGTCGTAGAATTTTCAAGAGAAAGTTTTCATCTTGGAATTGGAAAATCTTGCTAAAAAATCCTTCTTCTAGCCGGATCACCTGGTTCTAATTTATGGACTAATTTAGTTTTGTAATGGCGGAAAGAGTTTCTATTCAGGATTCTCCACGATGAACTTATGAAAACACAGCTAGTTTCAATTATTTTTGATAGGCATATCTTGAGGTTATTATTAACCTGCTGAATTACAGCAGCACTGTTTTCATCATTTGTCGTCCTTCGTCTATTTCTAGGTATTCCGAAGCTGCTCAAGTTTTTACATACATTTAAAAAGGTTTTTGCATCGGGGACTGTTCTATGTGTGCGTAACTCTTTTTGCTTCTCTATAATTTGACCTGCAGTCGCCAAACACCAGTAACATCTACTTTTTCTTGGTTGCTAAAGTGGACCATTTTCAAATTATTTTAATTTTTATTTGAATAGAAAAAATTTGTAATTGAATGTGAAACAATTGCGATAACACTGGTTGCTATAGTAACTAATATTCATGGCATACTTCTAAAAATCATCTGTAATCAAATTTTTTTGTCTATCAAGAAATTTGTACTATAAATATTTTAAATATCATGTTCTTTCGCATCCCGCCTAATCTCCGGCAACCGATTTATATTTTCGACCCATCACGACGCCCAGGTCTTAGTACTGTGTCGAATTTTTTATACTTTGAAAAATATCTACTCTACCCTACCTATTGATCACTTTTTACAGAATTTTATTCGTTTTCGAGATATTGGCGTGCGGATATATATATATATATATATATATATATATATATATATATATATATATATATATATATATATATATATATATATATATATATATATATATATATATATATATATATATATATATATATATATATATATATATATATATATATATATATATATATATATATATATATATATATATATATATATATATATATATATATATATATATATATATATATATATATATATATATATATATATATATATATATATATATATATATATATATATATATATATATATATATATATATATATATATATATATATATATATTATATACATTTTACGTATTTTATTTCTAGGGGCATTCATCTTCCCAATATTAAAGTAATTGATTTCAATTCTTCTATATTTTAGCTTGTCCATTGGCGGTAAATGTGGATAGTGTTCATTAAATCTCCTTTACCTTCTATCTAAGTTTTTTGACACTCACAACTCTTATAAACTTTGTACGCTGCACTATAAAAATTAATATTTCTCGTTCTTGTAACAATATCATTTTTTGTTTCTAAAACCGAGTTGCCATTATATCATAGCACACTAGGACCAATAACTTTAAATTTAAGCGAATATTAATACTTATCGTTAAAACCGTTAATAAGTAAAAAACAATGGAAGGAAGAAGGTTACTGGTACCAATTCGCTAGTGTTGATAGTCACTGAATCGCGTTATTAGATTTCTGATACATCGCGAAACCATTTCATTTATTAGTGCAAGCAAATGTGACTACACTATTTCGAGCGCTCTGATTTTAGGTTTGCTGTTTCTATACGTTTTTATTTTTAAATTGATAAGTGGTTTCTTGGTATACTGATTATTAATTTAGGCTTATTGCATAACTTACTAAATAATTTTTTTCTAATACGTATTCAATAAAATGGATGAATTAAAAAAGCTAGAAAAAAAGGGCAATATTTATTCAAGTCGAATTTCAGAAACTTATCGTTTTGCTCTTCAAGCCCAAAAGGATATTACTCATCTGGATAGTTCTCAGGTCAGATACAATGACTTAAAAGAGGTTTACGAATGTTCTGAACAAATTCATAACGATATTATTCTGATTTTGTAGCTCAAGATAAAGTTAGAAAAGATTGTGATAAAGTTTATTATGATTCAAAATTAATATATAATAAATTGTGTAAATCTTCTGACGTGTCTGTTAGTAAAGAAACAAAGCAAATTAACGTTGAAGTGAGCGTTAAGCTTCCCAAAACTAGCATTCCTATATTCAAAGAAGACCAAAGCTTATGCCAACCTTTTTTGACCTTTATAAAAATTTATTTCATGAAAATAATAATTTGTCAATAGTTGAAAAATTGCAGTATCTTCTATCCTTTCTCGAGGAAGAGCCTTTATTTAAAGTTACTTAGTGGCATTTCAATTACAAATGATAATTACCTTATAGCTTACAACAAATTGGTCAATCGTTATCAAAATAAACGCCTTTTATCTTCAAATGTAGTGGATGCTATAATGTCAGCTACATTAAAAAATGATACCGCAAAAGAGTTAAGGTTGCATTTAAATACATTTTCTGAGTCGCTAGTAGCTTTAAATGCTCTTCAGTTTAGAACAGATCAGGGGGATTTTATATTATTTCATATTATTTTAGAAAAATTGAATATTGGTACTCGTATTAGTTTTGAAATACAATATAGTTCAACAAAAATTCCAAGCTATGGAAATTGTTTCAATTCCTAGAAAATAAATGTAAAGCTCTTGAATCTGTCCAGCATCTCACAAAAGTTAATAAACATATTCAAAAAATCTAAATCAAAAGGTTCAAAATAGAAATATTTACAATAAACTATCTAAAGTTCCACCCAATTTGAAAATGAAATGTTATTTGTGCAAAGGTTCACATGTTCTTTCGAAATTTTTGCAAGAGTTGAATATTAAAAAAAATACTATATGCCTTAATTGTTTACTTCATGCCCTGTTCAACAATATGGTTCCTCTTATCGTTGTCGCACTTATAACTCTTGGTATCATTCTGTATTACATGTTCCCAAAAACACTGATAATAATAATCCTAATACAAATCATTCTCCAAATATTTCCGAGGAAAACATTGCCCTTCCTTTAGTTTAAATGACACTTTACTCTCTGAATTACAAAAGGATATATGTTCACTTTTTCTTATCTTTCGCACAGACAAAAAAATGTGTGAAGATTTTCTCCACAAGAGCCCTTTTCCGAATGGACCTTAAATACCGTCACCTTCGGTTTAAACTGTAGTCTTACTTAGCCATGCGCACACTATAAATGAGCTCGCTGAGAGAGAAAAGTTTCGTTTTCCGCAAGCAAGTAAGTTGCTCAAGACACAAATCATTGTTGATGATATTTTAGGAACATGTACGTCAGTTTCATGCGCACTTTCGCTACAAAAATAATTAATCGAATTATTAAAACTCGGGGGTTTCGAACTTCGAAAATATGCGAGCAACTCTCCCGAATTACTTGATGCTGTACCCAATTCTGCCTAAAGCTTTTGGGAGTTCAGTGGCATTCTTATACTGACTGTTTCTCTTATCATTGTTAGACAACCGACAAACCGGTTACAAAACGTACTATTTTGTCAGACATTGGTAGGATTTACGATCCGTCGGGATTTTTATGTCCAGTTCTGCTTTCCGCAAAATATATTATGCAACGTTTATGGGCATCCAAAATAGATTGGGATGAGACCTCCTAAGAGGATATTGTCTTCTTGGATTCAGTTTAAATTTTTACTTCCAGAGCTTTCTAAGCTCACGCTTCCACGCGTCGTATTACTTAGTTACCAGAGATGTGAAATTCATAGCTTCTGTGATGCGTCAATGACTGGGTATGTGCAGTTGTGAATTTTCGTGTTGAAACAAATAGTGAAATTACTCTTTCTTATATGTGCTAAAGGAAAAGTCTCACCACTGAAGCTATTGACTATACCTAAACTTGAATTGTCAACTGCCAAACTCTTATCTGATTTAATTTCGTTTGTAAAAGTCACCTATTTTGATAAAATAGTTTTTGATGAAGTCTTGCTTGGTCACGTTTCCCAGATAATTCTTTCGTGGTTAAATTCCGCCCCAAATCAATGGCAAACCTTTGTGGCTAATAGAGGTAGCTATATTCAAGATATTCTTCCTACAACTTCTTGGGGCTTTGTGTCTTCTGCTATAAATCCAGCAGATTGTGCTTCTCGTGGAATTACTTCATCATTTCTCATGAAATTTGGAGTAATGGACCCCCATTTTTATCTTTATCAAGAAGCCAAAGGCATGACATTGATTTCTTTACACCTCCTTGTGATGACATGGAAGTTACAAAGGAGGAAAGAAGGCAAGTCGTGTTAAGCTATATGTTCAATGTCATATTTTAGATTCACTTCTAGAACAATTTTCATCACTTCCAAAAATTCAAAAGATTCTGGCTTACTGTTTTCGTGTTTTTGTTAATGTCCGAAAACCCTCCAAGAAACTGTTGGGAATCCTACCATTGATGAGTTGGAAATGACCTTAAGGTGTCTTAAAAAACATATAATAATATTCAATATTTTCTGATATACTATCTAATGACTCTGAAGGTTTCCTCAGGCAGGGGGGCGCTTAAGAAATTCCGACTTATTTTCCATTAAACATCCATTATTGTTGCCTAATTCGCATCGTGTAACTACCCTGATCATTGAATATACACATAAGGAATATTTACACCCAGGGTTAAAGACGTAACATAATTTACTTCTGCAATAATTTTGGATCATATCAGCACGAAAAGCTATTCAAAAACTTTTTCAGAGGTCTGAGATGCTTCGTCTTAAGTTTTACGCACTACCTACAATGGATGATCTGACATCTTACAGAATTCCTCAAATAGAACCCTTTTCATATGCCACTGTAGATTTTTGTGGTACATTTTTCGTGACCATGTATCGGACTCGAGGCGCAAAGGTCTTCAAGTCATATGTATGTGTTTTTCTTTGTCCAGCTACAAAAGAATTCACACTTACTTCGAGTAGTAGGTAATCAATGTTTGACTTTTGAGGAGCTAACAACTGTACTATGTCAAATAGAATCTTTACTTAACTCTCGTCCTTTATATGCACAAAGTTCCGACCCGAATGATCTGGTTCCGCTAACACCAGGCGACTTTTTAACATTAGAACCCCTAAATTCAATAATCTCTGAGCCTGACCTGTCTCACTTAAATATTAATCACCTTTCCCGTTGGCAACTTTTTCAAAAATTACACGCCTATTTTTGGAAACGGTATTCTTTGGGGGATTTAAACACTGCAGCAGCGATTGAGATGCTATTGAGGAAATAAAATAAATGATATGGTTCTTGTAAAAAGGGATATTAAGTCTCCATTCAAATGACCACTTGGTCGCGTTATTGCATTACACCCAAGTGAAGACAAGCACACCCGAGTAAAATTCTATTATTCAATTGTTTATTTTAATATACTTAATACACAAGGTGTTTTGGTGGCCAGGTTATGTTAGTGCATTTCCTTATATTTAATAATTTATCATGTTATTTGCGTTTCTATACGCAAACGCTAATTTAATCAGGGCACGACGTTGTGTGTGCAACTGCAAAACGGAGCGGATTCCCTTCTTTGTAAGCATGGCGTCAAGGACCGATCAATAATGGTATGGTGGAGTTTTCAATGATTTCTATATCAAAAACCTTTTAAATCATAGTGTGTAATCGTGAAAAATAGACTAGAGCAATTGGCTATTCAGGAAAATCAGGAAAAGGGATCCCCACAAACAATCATTCCCACAGGACTAGAAGTATGTGGTGTCCTGTACCTACCTTACTTTATTACGTTTTTGTATTTCAAACTTCAAACCTGTGGATTCCCTCAGCTCGTACATTACCTTCCATACAGTCCGCAGTACAATTTTCTATTTTCATTTGCCTGCTAACATAACTTCTAACAGTTTATTAAGTGCCAACATAAAATATTTTTTGACACCCTGTATAAAATATGGCTTATGTTTGTCATAAAACTAATATAGTTCCATTTAAAATTTCAAAGTTGATGTCGATTACAGATAGACCTGACAACACTGCAGTTTTAAAAATATTTTTAAATGATAGGTCGCAGCCTCCGGATGTTTATTAAGTGCCAACATAAAATATTTTTGGACACCCTGTATAAAATATGGCTTATGTTTGTCGTAAAACTAATATAGTTCCATTTAAAATTTCAAAGTTGATGTCGATTACAGATAGACCTGACAACACTGCAGTTTTAACAATATTTTTAAATGATAGGTCGCAGCCTCCGGATATATATATATATATATATATATATATATATATATATATATATATATATATATATGGATATACACATATATACAGGGTATCCTACATTCGATGTTACATTATAAGTATCTAGAGAATCGAAAATTGAATAGTTTTAAAATTTATTGCGGAGGTATAGGAGGCTGCGACCTATCATTTAAAAATATTTTTAAAAGTGCAGTGTTGTCAGGTCTATCTGTAATCGACATCAACTTTGAAATTTTTAATGGAACTATATTTATGACAAACATAAGCCATATTTTATACAGGGTGTCCAAAAATATTTTATCTTGGCACTTAATAAACTGTTAGAAGTTATGTTAGCAAATGGTACTGCGACTGTGTGGAAGGTAATGTACGAGCTGAGAGAATCCACAGGTTTGAAGTTTGAAATACACAAAATAAAGTAAGGTAGGTACAGGACACCACATACTTTTAGTCCTGTGGGAATGATCGTTTGTGGGGATCCCTTTTCCTGATTTTCCTGAATAGCCAATTGCTCTAGTCTATTTTTCACGATTACACACTATGATTTAAAAGGTTTTTGATATAGAAATCATTGAAAACTCCACGACGCCGACGGTACCATTATTGATCGGTACTTGACGGCATGCTTACAAAGAAGGGAATCCGCTCCGTTTTGCAATTGCGCACACAACTTCGTGCCCTGATTAAATTAGCGTTTGCGTATAGAAACGCAAATAACATGATAAATGATTAATAAAGGGTGTTTTATTGTGTTTTAATATTTAACAATAGAATGAGACACTTGGGTGTAATGCAATAACGCGACCAAGTGGCCATTTGAATGGAGACTTAATATCGCTTTTTACAAGAACCATATCATTTATTTTATTTCCTCAATAGCATATCAATAGCTGGCAGTTCTAATGTTAAAAAGTGGCCTGGTGTTAGAGGAACCAGATCATTCGGGTCGGAACTTTGTGCATATAAAGGACGAGAGTTAAATAAAGATTCTATTTGACATAGCACAGTTGTTAGCTCCTCGAAAGTCAAACCTTGATTACCTACTACTCGAAGTAAGTATGACTTCTTTTGTAGCTGTACAAACAAAAACACATACATATGACTTGAAGACCTTTGCGCCTCGAGTCCGATACATGGTCACGAAAAATGTACCACAAAAATCTACAGTGACATATCAAAAGGGTTCTATTTGAGAAATTCTTTAAGATGTCAGATCACCCATTGTAGGTAGTGCGTAAAACTTAGGACGAAGCATCTCAAACCTCTGAAAAAGTTTTTGAATAGCTTTTCGTGCTGATATGATCCAAAATTATTGCAGAAGTAAATTATGTTACGTCTTTAACCCTGGGTGTAAATATTCCTTATGTGTATATTCAATGATCAGGGTAGTTACACGATGCGAATTAGGCAGCAATAATGGATGTTTAATGGAAAATAAGTCGGAATTTCTTAAGCGCCCCCTTGCCCGAGGAAACCTTCAGAATCATTAAATAGTATATCAGAAAATATTGAATATTATTATGTTTTTTAAGACATCTTTCATTTCCAACTCACATTAACTAAAACACGAAAACAGTAAGCCAGAATCTTATGAATTTTTGGAAGTGATGAAAATTGTTCTAGAAGTGAATCTAAAATATGAGATTGAACATATAGCTTAACACGACTTGCCTTCTTTCCTCCTTTGTAACTTCCATGTCATCACAAGGAGGTATAAAGAAATCAATGTCACGCCTTTGGCTTCTTGATAAAGATAAAAATGGGGGTCCATTACTCCAAATTTCATGAGAAATGATGAAGTCATTCCACGAGAAGCACAATCTGCTCGATTTATAGCAGAAGACACAAAGCCCCAAGAAGTTGTAGGAAGAATATCCTGAATATAGCTACCTCTATTAGCCACAAAGGTTTGCCATTGATTGGGGGCGGAATTTAACCACGAAAGAATTATCTGGGAAACGTGACCAAGCAAGACTTCATCAAAAACTATTTTATCAAAATAGGTGACTTTTACAAACGAAATTAAATCAGATAAGAGTTTGGAAGTTGACAATTCAAGTTTAGGTATAGTCAATAGCTTCAGTGGTGAGACTTTTCCTTTAGCACATATAAGAAAAAGACTAATTTCACTATTTGTTTCAACACGAAAATTCACAACTGCACATACCCAATCATTGACGCATCACAGAAGCTATGAATTTCACATCTCTGGTAACTAAGCAATACGACGGGTGGAAGCGTGAGCTTAGAAAGCTCTGGAAGTAAAAATTTAAACTGAATCCAAGAAGAGACAATATCCTCTTAGGAGGTCTCATCCCAATCTATTTTGGATGCCCATAAACGTTGCATAATATATTTTGCGGAAAGCAGAACTGGACATAAAAATCCTGACGGATCGTAAATCCTACCAATATCTGACAAAATAGTACGTTTTGTAACCGGTTTGTCGGTTGTCTAACAATGATAAGAGAAACAGTCAGTCTAAGGATGCCACTGAAGTCCCAAAACCTTTAGGAAACGAGGTTCACTTTTATCGAATGACAAGGGCATTTTTGGCAGAATTGGGTACAGCATCAAGTAATTCGGGAGAGTTGCTCGCATATTTTCGAAGTTCGAAACCCCCGAGTTTTAATAATTCGATTAATTTTTTTTTGTAGCAAAAGAGCGCATGAAACTGATGTACATGTTCCTAAAATATCATCAACAATGATTTGTGTCTTGAGCAACTTACTTGCTTGCGGAAAACGAAATTTTTCTCTCTCAGCGAGCTCATTTATAGTGTGCGCATGGCTAAGTAGAGTTTCAACTGAAGGTGACGGTATTTAAGGTCCATTCGGAAAAGGGCTCTTGTGGAGAAAATCTTGAATTTTGAAATGAAAATTTATTTGAAATTTTGAATGGGACGGTGTAAGGACTTGGCGTCTGCTATAAAAATAACAGGATCTGTGCGAAAGATAAGAAAAAGTGAACATATATCCTTTCGTAATTCTGGACCAGAGAGTAAAGTGTCATTTATATTAAAGGACGGGGAAGGGTTTTCCTCGGAAATATTTGGAGAATAAATATATATAAGTATATATATAATATATATATATATATATATATATATATATATATATATATATATATATATATATATATATATATATATATATACGTAGCGTAAGAAACGAAACAGGGATGCTAGAAAACTGAAGAATGTCCAGGAAATAAAAAGAAAATTATTGTGGTAATATAAAATAATCATTATATTTTAAAACTAAAGCATTAATTTTAAAACTTGGAGTCCGTTTAGCCCATTTATTACGGCCTCTTTAAACGAATCTGACAAACGCAAACTCAAGCGAGGCGTCTTCAATGTACAATATCTGTCTACGCCGAGATGTGTTTAAGCAATCGCATCCACGAGCAGTAAAATCCGTTTGGTCAAAGCGGAACGTGTATGCCAAGTGGGCGGCTTGATGTAACATCGGAAGTCGCATCACTTTGCAAGACGTATTGCTGCAATAGTTATGTGGAAGTTCAACGACATCGGAGGGTTAGAGTGCGTGTTTATCCAAATGTATCCGATGTAAATTATAAAAAACATCTTTGTAAGTAAACATGTTTGATGGGGATAAAAAAAATACCTTCTGTGTTTCTTAAAGGGATGCGACGCCCTCATCCATGCACACTACACCCCTGATTGATATATATATATATATATATATATATATATGAAGTATTATGGGACAGTGGCGTATATAGACTTTGTATGAGGAAGGGTTTTGAGACGATACAAAAATTCTTGAGTTCCTGTTTTTTACATAAGTGGACATAATGGGTGTAAAAAAATGAATATTTTAGTTATAAGTAAAACTGGCTCTGGAAGAAGTTTTACCCGCCAACCTCGAAAAAAAAGGTCCTTACTTTATACTATTTATATCATTTTAGCTTAAATAAAAGGGTCTTGAGGGGGGGTTAAAAAAATTAAATATTACGCTGTCCTTAAAAAGTCTTGGGAAGATATATCTCTTCCCGTGTCTACGCCACTGATTTATGTATATTACCGCTATATAATTTATCTACGAGTTCTTATTTGTTTATTTTTTCATTGAAATTTTAGCTCAATCCAAGTTATGTTCAGTGTGCAAAGCGGATATATTTTTGATGGAAATTTTCCTATAAATTAATCTTTTATATGTATTTCCAAGGGTTTTAGTAAATATATTCACCACAGTAATCTGGAATTCGGAAATACCTGTTTTAATTAGTCCAGATTATCGAATTTAGCTGAACTGTATTTTACTTGAAGTACTGATAGCTCTAATCTCTATCAACCGACCCGGTAGATGTGGTAGAACTTAAAAATCGAAAAAGTAAGTTTTCTTAAAAACTTACCTACCAGACAAAACTGAAATATTTTGTTCATGGTGGGATTATAACGTATTTTTACAAGGTTTTATTGAACTTTATTTGTCTCTCTCTGGGCAGAGCCGTAGCCAGGAGGACTGGCCGATATGCTTACCCGATTTCGAGCATATACATTCCTTACTTACATACTAAAGGAAGCTTCATACATTTCTTGGTTGTTTTGGTTTTTGAGATAAGGGCTTTCATCCGGTTATTTATTCATATTTTAAAAAGTTTTACCGATTTTGATGAATCTTGACACTGGATTGGGTAAAAAACATTACAATTAAAATGTATTCCAACTTCATCATCAAATATGCAAATTTACTGAAAAGAAGTCACCAGGGATCAGTGTGATTTATTTATTATTTTCACTCAGTGAACTATTCTTTTTTATCGCATTTTTTTTTTAGTTCCCTTTTTTATGAAAAACTAGCACGTTAGCTATGATGGCAATGAGCTGATTTATGCAATCAAAGATACGGGGTTTTAATTTCAAAGCCGAAATTTTCTGATGTATCCAAAGCCGACAGACAACACATCGTGTAATGGTAATATTCGCAATGGTCATCTCAAATCTCCGTTAAACAAAAGACATTCGTTGTCAGTCCTAGATACTAATGTTAGATTACTACGCAAATACGTTGTTTGCTGAAGAAAAACACCGTCCTTTGCATCTATTTATAAGATATCGTTATCTATATAGAAATGCAATACTTAGCATTATAGGGGACGTAACTCCTCCACCCCTTGATGGGCATATAAACTGGTAGTTTTTATGACCTGAAATTATTTGAGAATATTGAATTAATTAATTTTTAAATTACTATGTCATTTGTTTGGTCTCTACTTTTGGGTTGTTTAATATTTACCTTTGGCCATAAATACTACTACAGAATATATAATATAATTATTAAAATTACATATAGTAGAATAGTCCACAAATTTGTCTTATGATAGTATACAGTGTTACTTACAAGTTTAGATATTTCAATTTTTTGTTTATTTCTTTTTGTGAATCATCCAATTTTTCCAAGTTTATGGAATTAGTTCTCAAAAGTCTTATATCATTATAGATAGCTTTATTGTGAAGGTTAATTTAATATTAGCTATTGGTATTTTTAAATATTTGTTTCTTGAATTTTTATAATTCTTAAGTATTACATAATTTATTTTAAGACTACATGTAGAACTTAATTTAACTAATTAAGTTCCATTTAACAACAATAACAATATTGGTTGCTACGACCCATTTGCCCTCGTCAATGTTTAGAATTTCTAAACTATCTATTTTATTTACTGGAATTTGCTTACAATTCGTAATATTATGATAATATTTAATCGCTGCATTTCGCAAGGTAATGTTTTAAATATATTTTCAGAATGAATATGGTTGCACAAAGATTCACTTTCTGTGACTTTTTATATGGATCCTTTGAATATCCAAAATGTTTCTCACTTACTATAAGACATTTAAAATTAGGTATTATTATTTTATAGTATTCACCATTAGGTGTTGGTATAGGAAATAGATGATATAAAGTATAGTCTTGTTTTTCGACTAAAGGGATTTCCGTAATAAAAGTAACTTCGTTATTCATTACATAGCCTAAAGTCTAAATGTCTAAAGTTTTCTCATATTTTATAATATTTTCCAAATTTCAATTCAAATGGAAATTTTTCTGAATTTTAAGTGTTTTTTAATTACATTAATTTCTGATAACAATTCTTGAGGCTGAATTATAGTATTGTGGAAGTTATTCAGTTTGGCAAAGGATATAGCGACTTCTATATTTCCTAATATATCATAAATATTTTAATATAACATATATATTTGTGTTAAAATCATTTGAGTTGGGTAATAGTCAAAATCTGATATTTATTGTCATTCGATTTTGTTTAATACTTATATAGTTTGATTTACTCTGAATTCTAAAATATTTTGATTATGATATATATTTTTAGAGATTTCCTCGAAACTTTTCATAGAATTGCTAAGTAAGAAAATTTGCTTATCCATTAACAATTTAATATTATTTTGATTTTGTTTTAAGATATTTATTTCATTATTTAATAATATTGCATCGTTTTCGTCTAGATTTCTTGTTATACTTTTGATTAGACTTCCTAGTCCATCAATTAAACCACGTTTATGTCTAGTTTGTTTAGGGGGTAATATTTCGTTTATCTGACCTAATATTTTTGTTTTTGATTTTCAGTAATTATGTAAGAATTGTAGTATTCCGTATTATAGTTAGTTTTGTTTTTCAAATGTAATTTTAACATATTATATTTTAAACTTAAAGATCTATACTCTTCAATTATACCTTTTAGATCAAATATTTGAATAAATGTCCAGTGATTGTTTGTGTTCTGGGCATGTGCTAGTTTGTAGGGTAGTTGCCAGGGTTTTGGTTTAATTCGTGGTATTTTGTTTTGACTCCTTGGGTGTAGGGCCATCTGTAACAAGAGGCCGTTTTAATTCTTTTATATGTATAATTTCTCTCTTTTTAGGATATTTAATATTTTCAATTTTTACCCGATTATGTTCAAGGATTTCTTTTAGTATGAAACTTACCTTGATTTTTATTTCTTGGGGATAGATTTTATATACCTTTTGATTAAGCTTAAATTCGTAGGATTTATCACCTTTAGGATTAGTTTTTACAAGCATAGTTTTGTCTGTAACTGTATTATAGATCGCATCTATTTTTTTGTTTATTAAATAAAACGTAATCTGAATAAAATTCAGTTGCTATTAAATCAAAAGGGTCACGCGTATTCGTATGTCCTAGAACGAATTCATGAGGTGTGTATTATATTATACGATATAATTGCGTAAGATAATAATTCAGAAATGGGTTTATTTTTGTCTTGACTTCTGAGGAGTCTTAAGTGTTCTAATAAGGTAGAATGAAAACGTTCGACTGGCGAGTTAGCTTCGTGATGTCCTGGGGTTGTAAAATAAATATTTATTTTTTGGGCTTTTAATAATTCTTTTACTAGTTCATTCAATTCTGAACTATTGTCACTAACAATTGTTTCTGGACATCCAAAGAATGAAAAATGTTTATAAGCCGTTCGCATACTGACTTGGCGTTCTGATCATATATGTAACATTAAACGTATTTCGAAAATGTATCAAATATCGTAAGTGTCTATATTAATTATTAGAATTAAAAGGTTTAGAAGGTGTCTCGCACATATGATTTTTGTCTGCTATATTTTAAAATTTGACATGTTAGTCATTTATAAATTGGGTGATTTCCTGTTTCATTCTGGGCCAAAAATAATTTTGTTTTAGGATTCTGTGATTAGTTTTACTTTGATGCTGATGAGTCATCAATAAAAATTTTTCATCATCATCTTCAGTATTATTAACTAGTTTTGTACATCTTATTATTTTGGGAAGTGTTGTATGTATACGATTGTAAATATGGAGATAAGTTCTTCATTACAAAAATATACGTAACACGTTTTTCGTTGTTCATGTAATCGCGAATAAATTCTTTAATAATATCGGAGTTTTCCGGTATTTCCACGTTATTAATATAATTCTTTTCTGATCCTAACACTGTAACCTGTGGTGGAAGATAGATCAAAATACAAGAGTTCTAACCACACTATTTCACAACTTGTTACGTTCTGGACGCGCGTCTCGCTAACCAAGTTAGCATCATCAGCAGATGATATAAACTGTATAATAGTTTTTAACCCAAAAATAAAAAATTAATAAAAACGACTCAAACTCGGATAAATTAGTTAATTCTGAACTTTCAATGCATAAAAGCACTTCCCCTAAACCATATATATCTGTTTCCCAGTTCCTAATAATGTACATCGCATAGAATACATTATCTATAGTAGGAAGGCATTTTAAATAAAAACAATGCTATGAGTAGTTATTTATGGAGAGAAGCGCTTCCTTCTCCTCATTTTAAAATTATTATATCTATTCCTCCTCCTCCTCATTATGCATCTACTCCTCCTCCTCCCTGTCATTTTAAAATTATATCTATTCCTCCTCCTCCTCCTCCTCCCTGTCATTTTAAAATTATATCTATTCCTCCTCATTATGCATCTACTCCTCCTCCTCCCTGTCATTTTAAGATTATATCTATTCCTCCTCCTCATTATGCATTATCCCTACTCATCATTTTGCATCTACTCCTCCTCCTCTTCCCTAATATTGGAAATTATTGAAACTACTTCGTTAACTTAGCCTCGCCGCAGAAGGTTATCCCCTCTGTTAAAATAGTAGCCTAGCGGAAACATTAAATATAAAGAATCACCACTTAAGCTCAGTGTTAACATGGCATTTAGTACTGAAAATAACGAATTGACATCAACAATTCAAGAATTGCATAGTGAATTTAGCAAATTACTATATGAAGTTAATGAGCATCAGATGAGAAGTCGACCATCTTTTTCTTCATTTTATTCCGAACTTTCAGAAGATTATTCAAAGGCAGTATCGTTGTGTGTTAACTATTTAAAAAATTTTGATATGTTAGAATTTGTGCGTGAACTGATAAAGTTAGGCTTTTATAGTGAGGTCATAAGTTTAAAAAATTTGTTCAAAATTCAACAGTCTTCAAAGAAATATCAGCGGCAGAAGCTGAAAGAGATTTTTACTTGTCAATATCTCAAAGTTTAGTCTATTGTGTAATTGTGATGGAAAACTAGTGACCGAAGTGCTTGAAGAGTTTGTTATGTCAGAAGCTTGCTCAAGATATTTAGCTTTTGCTGGTGATGATGATAACGTGAATGCTCAAGATTTAATGAAAAGTCACAAATATTTAGAACATGCTGAATTTTGTAAAAAAATAGTGCAAGTGTGTAAAAACTTTTTAGAAAACAAAAACAGAAAACAATTTTTTGCTGATATTGACAGTTTAGAAATACAATATAATTTTAAAGTTATGTTATAATAAGTTTAAATAAAACAAAGTACATAAAGCTAATATTATTTTTATTCATTCATAAAAAAATTATCAAACAAGTATAAAACGTTTGAAAGTGCACACATACATAATGATTTAGAGTGATAAAAGCATTTTGGTTTGGATGCCATTAAAACTGGTTGTTCATCTAACTCAATAATTGGCTTTTTAGAATATTTTCTTATATTTTCAGCTTTTTCCTTCCCCTTAACGTAAACAAATTCAGTATCCGCCGTCAATTCTTTGATTATATTTGAAAATTGATGCAGTGGGGCATGTCCAGAATTCCAGTATATACAATGATAATTTTTCATTAACCAAATAGCTTGCTTATGTTGTTCAGGCGAAAGAAAGTTTAAAGGAAAAGGTTGTTTAAAAATATAGTGACTTATTTTATCTCCATCGTAAGCTGCCAATTCTTTAGGTATAAATTTATTTTTTTCGTCCTTAAAACCTTGAATGTCTAATACTAGCCTCATATTTTTAATTTTTAAAATTTCTTAAAAATAAATGTTTTTTTGGAGTAATCTTCAATATCCTTCTTGAGTTTTCTTAATTTTCTGATAAAAGTTTCTATCTCTCCTACTCGAAGTGACATTATCAGTTAGTCACGTTTTCTTGTCAGACGTCTAGTAACAACTGACTCTTTTGTTATTTGCAAGTTATATTTAGGAATTAAATTTAATTTTTTGGTAAAAATCCGCATGCGTAGCTAATTTACAGTTGCTTTACAATTTTAGTAAGTGGATTGTAACTAAAAACTTTATCATGTAATATTAGACAATACGCTGTTGTGTCTTTTTCTATGTCTTTATTTAGTTCAAATTCTACTCTCATTACAATAGGTCCTGCTTGCAAAGATTCTTTTTGATGAGAACAATTAATGTATGCAATGGGGGCCTTCTCCTTGAATATAAGCGGATCAAATAATGGTTCTTCTGTTTTTCCATAATAAGTATTGCGGAAATTGGAATACATTTCATACAAGATAGCGAATTTATTTTTACTCATATCTAGTATGAGATCGTTATAAGGATACCTTTCAGAATTTAAGAATACTTTGATGTTCCTTAAGTCTATGTCATTAAATTCACTCATATTGCTCTTTTTCTTATTCCATTTTTCTTGTTGAAATGCAAGTATAACATGACGGGGGGTTTCAACTCGGGTTGAGGTTTTAACTGGCCAATTGTGTCTATTAGTTTTTAATAGTTCTGGATACTCAATTAATTCCCAGCTTCTAAACGCTATTATTATATCAGTATTTTTGTCTATAATTTTTGTTAGTGATAGTTCTTGAGGAATTCCTACTGATATATGAGGTATATTCCATGTAAGTTTGTTAAGAGTAATTTTTGGATTTTCCTTGTCATCTGTGGTTGAAATGGCATTGTTATCGGTATTATCCCTAACAAGTATGAGCTCTTGTTTCGAATTTAGTATTACTTTTTTATAGTCTTCGAAGAATCCCATTAAAGTTTTAAGGGGTATGCAAACATTAAAAAATCCTGTTTTTTCATCGACGATAGATACAGTTGTTGTCGTGGTCGCACCTGTTTGAAGAGTTTTAACAGGATGCCAGCCTGCATTTCGTAATTTAGCTGACTCGTTTTCATTAAATGAAAGATAACCTTTTAGAGTTGATGTGATACCAACATTTCTAACCGAATCTATAGTAACACCATTTAATTGGTATCTTTTTTTTAAAAAGAAAGGCAATTCCATTATTTATTAAACTCAACGTTTTAGAAACTGTTTCGTCCTCTCTAGTTAACTTTCCTTCTATGTAAAGAAAACTCTCACAAGGAAGGGTGTATTTTTCAATTTCATGGACGGGAATTATTATCTCATCATTATTTCCTAATTTGGTGGGTAAATAAGGTTCATAAGAATGAATTTCCGAATGAGTGATGGAATTATCAATTAAAAGCTTTTCTGTAACATTAAGTATATTCATATTAAAAGTTTAAGTCCTAGAGACTCCAGAAACTTTTTATTTGCAGTTGTTAGCTCTTTAACGTTAACACGTCTACTAATGTTTTTCTTGACTAATTTATGCCTATTATATGTTTTTTGAACAATTTTATTTGGAATACTAAAATTTCTGTTGTATAATATAACCATTTTTAATCTAGTTTTTTAAGGTGCAGTCTAAGTGTAACTGTTTCGTCCCGAAAATTCACTATTTCCCCGTTTTGATCTAATATTCTTACAGTAATTTTGTCTATCACTTTCACGGTTACAGGAAAATATATAATATTTTGTGGACTTTCAATTATTTTAAATCCAGGAGAGACGTTTGGAAAAAATTGATGAATAATATGAACGGGTCTTCCGTTCAAGTAGGAACCTTCAGCAATACTGCAGTCGATACATAGTGAATTAACTTTTATAATTTCTGCAGGAACATCTGAATGTTTACTCTTTTCATCACCTCTAATAACCTGATCTTTGAATCCTAAAATTTTGCCTATACTACCCTCTTTAAATGTGATATTTGTAGAAGACTTAATTACCGATTGTAGAGTATTATTATTTGCAAATAAATGAAACGAAATCCCTATTTTATCAAATTGTTCTATTAAATATTTATTAATATCTTGAATTTCATAGCTTCCGGGAGGGATTTCAATAAAATCGTTACCATCCCCATAGAAAAATTTATTATTTTTTTCATCAATATTTGGAATAGAATTAAAAGTTTCAAAATTAGTTAAACCTATAACATATACTGAGTCAACATCTAAATAAATTGGAGGGTTAAAATCCGCATGCAACGTTGCTCCTTGAGCAGAGAGCGCTATTGTGAACGACATTCTAACGTATTGTCTTCTTAAATGATTCTAAGATTATCTATTGTGTGTTTTTATAAAGAAATGTTAAACAAAGTTGACCACAATTTGAAGAATTGTAAGACTGGTAAGAGTTATGATTATATATAATTTTGTTCTTGCTGCCATCGCTAAAAAAATAGGTTATAATCTCTAAAGGGGGTCTTAAATTGCCGAAACTATCAAAATAATTGATAATTTTATCATTTTTAATATAAGCAGTCCAATGTGTACCTGCTCCATTACTATTATCTAAATTTATAATACCAGTTTCATATTTACTGATAACATTTGGCATATTATTCCGCATAAATACACCACGAAAATTTGGAATTTGTAATTTCTTGACATACTTTCTTAAATCAATGTTAGTTAGTGGTTTGCGAGGCAGCATCTTTAACAGTTTTTTTGTTTTAAATATAATCCACACCCTTGTTTATAAGGACGCAAAAATAAACCTTTTCCAATAGATAATTGCTCCATAACTTTATTATGTCTTTTTTGTTCTTCAAGTTTATTTTTAGCGCTCCTCGCCGAATTAACGGCTGAAGCAAGTCCAGCAGCACCACCACTAAGTGCTCCTAAAGCAGATAATCCTGCAAAAAGAGGGATTAATGGTAAAACTCCGCCGGATTTTGGAATTGGGATAATTCGATTTGTGGGATTTTTTACTTTTCCTTTATAATTGCTGATTAAAGACAACGCATCTTGAGCTGCAACACGTAAATTTTTATATTTTTTTCCGATTATTCCTTTCTTAGCTTTTTGAACTGCAGACTGAAAAGAAATTTTTTTGATTGAACCTTTTTTCCTTTTTTTTTAACTTTATTCCCCTTCCTTTTCGTAACCCCATTCCCAATCTTGATTTAGCTTTCATAATTCAAGTTATTCCTAAAGCAACAATCTTTTCACCGATTGGTGCCTCAGGTGACTTGAATCTTTCAAATGCCCTTGATGCCAATACCTGATCCGCTTCGTTGCGATGTTTTAAATCAGAAAATGTATAGTAAGCAATATCGTGTTGTTTGCAAGCTTCGTCTAAAGGATTTTTGCTCTTATCTCCTCTAACAAGCCGTTTACCTAGTTTGGTTCCTGGACCACAATAATTGTATGATGGAATGTGTAATTCGAATGGTAACTTGTTAATTAAAGTGTTTAACGAACCACCTCTCGTCATGAGCTTTGACCTCCTAATATGTTTACATCTACTTCGTCTTCCCATTTTATATATACTGAAGCTTAATTGAGGTTATATATTTAAATGAAAAACCTGAAGATATTTCTCAGATACACATTGATTTTCCTAAAATGTGGTTAGAAAAACAATCTTTCTCGTTGCCAGTCAAAAATCATGATGTCAACTTAAATTATTTTAAAAATCATGGAAAGTTATTTGTGGGGTGTTCGAAAAGAGCTTTAATTGTAGGACCTTCTGGTTCAGGAAAAACCAATGTGGTTGTCGCTCTTTTAATATCAGAAAATGGTTTACGTTTTGAGAATGTATATATTTTTTCAAAATCCTTGTACCAAACGAAATATGAGTTTTTAAGAAACGTAATGGAGACTATTAAAGAAATAGGATATTTTGAGTCGACAAACGAAGAAGACATTGTGTCACCTGCCGAGGTAAAACCCAACTCTGTAATAATTTTTGATGATATTGTTTGCTGTAATCAAAGTATTATGCGAGATTACTTTTCCTTTGGACGACATAAAAACACCGATTGCTTTTATTTGTGTCAAACCTATTCTTCAATTCCAAAACAACTAATTAGAGATAATGCAAATTTATTAATTTTATTTAGACAAGATGGTACGAATTTAAAACATGTTTATGATGATCATGTCACCTCAGATATGTCATTCGAAATTTTTAAAAAAATGTGTTCAATGTGTTGGAAATCTAACTATGATTTTTTAGTTATTGATAAGGATTGCTGTTTAAAATCTGGAAGATATCGAAAAGGATTTGACAGTTTTATACATTTTTAAAACATATATAATATCTAACCTTTACAATCGACTTTAGTTTATGACTCGTCATATTTTAGTCAACATGAATGTAAAAGTTGCAAAGGAACTGGTAGAAGCTCGAAAAGCTGTTAAACGAAAATATCAAGCACTAAAATCAGATTTAGCAGAGAGTAAAGTTCGACAAGAAAAAGAATTAAAACCAATAACTGAACCTTTGCAAGAATTAATTAAAACAATAAAAACCGAACCCTTGGTAAAACGAGAACTTACTTCACCATCACTTTTTTTAACTCCAGAAACCGGCAAACGTAGTTTTTCAGATACAAAAAAAAGATCAGGAAGAAGACAAACGAATATTTATAATAAATATCTTCCTCATGATATTCCATCATTTCTACAAGATGAAGACATTTTACAAAATTATAATGAAGATGTGTTCTTAGATGAACCAACTGGTACTCAACCCAGTCGTCCATCCGAATCATCTTTTATTGAACCCACGGCAGCAGATATAAGACAGGAAATGCTTGAATTAACTAAAAGAGGTGACGTTTACGATACGTATCTCGAAGTGTATCACCCACTCGTAAGATCATTTGTTGATGACTCGATTAAGGGTAGTCGTGAACTAGATCATACACATGGTTTTGTTCACGACCCTTTACTAGAAAAATGGAAAATCGGAGATTCTACTGTTGAGTTTAAAGATGAAAACTTAAAACTTAAAGATCTAATTTATAAGGGAACTACTGGGTTGTACGAACTACTTTTTTTTAAAGATCCTAAAGGTTACAAACCTGATGATGTAGAAAATTATATGGACATATTAAAACGAACAAATGCTTACAAAAGAAATTATGACCCCAAAGAGCAAGTTCAAGGAACCACAGATCCGAAATACATAACAATAATTAAACCATATTTAATAGAAAAAAACATTATTAAACCTACAAGATCTTCTGCATCTAGCATTTCAAGTATCTCTAGTTTCAGTACTTTAAACAAGTTAAGACCTCCTCAGAGACCACGATCCTCGTCATCAAAAAAAGGTGGAGCAATGTTAAACTTATCTAACAAAAAAATTGACTACATTTATTTCGACAATATTAATGAAATAGTTGAAAGATTGAAACTACTTGTATCATCGCAAATGGCGGGTCATACAGGTCATCAAAATGAAATTGTGTCAATTTTAGAAGAACTTAGGGAGGCAAAAGTAATTAAATAAAAACACTGCATTGCAACAAAATATTTATTCCTCGTAGGACTTTCATGCCAATATGTCGATTGACAAATTTGGGTCACATATATTAGATAGAGATAAAAATAAATTAAATATAAATGCTTCTTCTCAAATTTTAAACGTTGTCAACATCGCCAAAACAACAAATTGTTTTATAACATTGTTATGCCCTTTATTGGAACCTATGATGCCTCTAAAAGAAGTTATCAACTACTTCAAGATGGAAGATTAATATATAAATTTCCATTTACTTCAGGTGAAATAATCAAAGTTGAGTACCCCAAAGATGCGGTTTTATTAAAAATAAACAATATTCCTATTCCATATGGAAAGCGAATATATATCAACCAGAATGATGCAATTAGTTTTCATCCTCAAGATAGTGTGACTATACCAACTTTTTATGGTGAATTAGTAATAAAATGTCCGATAATTATTGAAACTTAATCATTGTCCAATTTCAGTCATGAGCAATAGAATTAAAGAAGATGTTGTTAATGAACTTCATAGACCAAGCAGAAAAAAATATAGACGAAGAAGGGTTATTGTAAAAGGAATAAATGATCTATGGCAAGGTGATTTAGTTGAAATGTTACCATACTGGAAATCAAATAAAGGATACAGATACATTCTTGTAGTTATCAATGTGTTTTCAAAATTTCTGTGGGTAGAACCAGTTAAATCAAAGTCTGCAAATGACGTAACTTTGGCGATGCAAAAAATATTACAGAGAGCAAAATATAAACCGAAAAATCTACAAACTGATATGGGAAAAGAGTTTTTTAATACAAATTTTAAAAATTTAATGGTTAAATTTAACATAAATCACTACAATACTTACTCAAACATGAAAGCTAGTGTCGTGGAGAGAGTAAATAAAACCATAAAAACTCTACTGTGGAAAAAGTTTAGTTTACGTGGAAATTATAAATGGGTAGACATTTTACACGAAATTGTAAAAACCTATAATAATACAGTTCATTCCACTACTGGAAAAAAACCATCTGAAATCAATAAAAACAATGAAAAAGAAGTTCTGACATCATCTTATACATATAAGAAAACAATTGATATTAGAAAACCAAAATTTAAAATTGGAGACTATGTCCGAATTAGCAAACAAAGAGAAGCTTTTACAAAGGGTTACACTCCTAATTGGTCAAATGAAATTTTTAAAATATATGAGGTTAAATTAACAAATCCTAGAACGTATTTAATTAAAGATGAAAACAATTTAGAAATTAAAGGAGCCTTTTATGAGGAGGAATTACAAAAGGTCAAATATCCTGACGTGTACCTAGTTGAAAAAGTTTTAAGGCGAAAAGGAAATAAAGTTTTAGTAAAATGGTTAGGATTAGATAAAACTCATAATTCTTGGATTCTTAAAAAGATGTATTGTAATATATTTTTATATATTTTTATTTTTATAAACAAATAAAAGATTAACAAGTACTTAATTGTTTTATTTCAAATATTTATTTAAATACATTAAATCTTTCCCTATAAATTATATTTCTATGTTCTTTATCCAAAATATTGCTAATAATTTTTTCGTACTCCAAAATCCTATTCTCAAATCGCACCCTGTCTAAATAAAACTTTTGATATTCACATATTCGAGCATGCCTATATGCAAACTTCCACTTTACTAATAAATGAACTTTATTGTTAGCTTCATTAAAATGCACTGATTTCTTCATAATATTTTCTTTTTACAGTATTTTTCTTTAGCTTATTTTCCAATTCGCATGGCTGCATTATTAACATTTCCAACATTGTACTAACATTTTCACTGTTGGTGTTTTGGCTTGGATTAAGAACATTATATACATTCGTTAACAATTTACCTCCCTCATTGAGATTCGAAATTTGATACATATTGAAGTACTTATCGAATTCTTGGTTTCTAAGTATTTTAAGCCTGTATTCAACAAGTTCTTGCAGTTCCCATAATTTATCCATGGAATCACACGCAAGGCAAACATAAACTCCGTCCACTTTTTGAATTCTTATAATAGGAGTAGAATTAATTTTTTCAAAATATAAAGTAATGTCACCAATAATAACCGGAAACGAGTCACTTCCAGGCGTATAAAAATAACTTGTTATAACTCCCTGATATATCGCTAACTTCTTCCAATCTTCTTCATTAAAACTAATAAAAAATCCATTTTGACTTCCTATTTGAATTGTTGGTGAAAAATCATCTAATCGCAATCCAACACGAAGAAACTTTGAGGCACAATTGTTCAGATAATAAATTTTAAAATTAATAAGTTTTTCAGTTAATTTTTTGCAAACTTCACTTTCACTGTTCATTTTAGAATTTAACGAATATACACTTGCTTGGGTAGTTTTACTGAACATTGTAGTTGCTATATTTAAATACTTATTAAAACATCTCTCGGTTTTATATCAATTCCCCCACTACTCTGCATTAGAATTCAAGGTTTTTTTAAAAATGTTTCATATACAGAGAATTTGAAAATAATATTATTTTAATTTAATTTATATCGGTAATAAATACACCCCAGAGAAGTTAATATTAAAAATACCAATAAAATTATTATAATATATAAAATGTATGACATGCCAAAATCGGAGTTTCTGCTATGAAAAAGAGTGGAATTATAATTAAATTCGCATGAAGTGTTTTCTACATATTTTTGAATCCAGTTAGTGTCAAAAATCGTATTATTATAATAATAATATAAAATTTTGAAAAAATTACTTTCTTTATTAGCTTGTTTTATCCGGTAAGAAAAAACTACTGTACTATTGTTAATTTTTTCAGTTTTCATGATACGGCAAGATTCGGGCCATACTGTTTCAATATTTCTTTTAAAAACATATTTCACTTTTTAGCACTTTAGATGGACGATACACAAACATGGAATTTGCTACAATAGCGTATAATAAAATATAGGTATGCATAATAAAACAAACCGGATTAAATAAAGGCAATGTGTTTAATATAATACCAAGAAGAGAATGGTTATAATACAAGAACAAGTAAATTTAAATACTTTTGCAAAAATTTTCAATAAAACAAAATACATTTTACATTTTTACATTTCAAATAATGACTAATAACTATTTTTGGAAAACAAATAATTATACAGAAAAATATTAGTATTGACAATTTTTATTAGCATACTTTAATAAATAAGCCACAAAATGGTAAAAATATAGAAAAAGAGAGATACATTAAATAATGAAATTAATTGTCATAAAATCCATTATTTACCTTTTAAACATATAAAATCATTTTATAGCTAATAAATTTCATTAGTACTTTTTAATACGTACACAATAGTAAAAAATAAACAATTTAATGCTTCTGGAAAAATAAGTAATTATTCTTAACACTTTAAATATTGATTGATCAAAAAAATGTTGAACAAACAAGTCAATATACAAAACATCGTTTTATAGGTGCCTATTTTGTCATTAGTACATTTAAATACATATTGTTCTTTGTTTTTTCTACTTTTCGAAAACCACAAACATACAGCCAAGTCGCAAGTTTTAAAATATTTATAATGTTCATCAATGGGACAGTCATCATATGTCCACTCAAATATTTCTGCACCACAGTAAAAACATCTGCAATTATCATTATATGAAGTGTAGTAAAATCCTGCTCTTGCTAACACTTCAGGTTTCAATTTTCCGTTCCAATTTTTAAATGAGGAAAGTCGTTTTTCATAATTTCTATAGAAATTGTTGTAAATTTCAGAATCAAAGCTTTCTAAACACATATTTACTTCCAGTACTAAAGCAGTTAAAGAAACAACTGAAAACTGACTACGAGTTCTTCTGATATTTAATATAACCTGTAACCTTGAAAATTAAAAACGGAAGGGAAAATTGAATTTACAAATTTGAAAGGTCTTCATGGTTCATTGACCATTCGTAAAAAGGAATATCCTGATGACCCCACGCAAGTGTGTCGAAGCTGTTAGGAATTTTAAATCTTTTATCATCAGAAGAACTTAAGGCCAATTTACTTACTAATTCGGTGTAAATTGTATGTAAACGAGATTTAAATAAATACATTGTACAGAAGGTTTTTGAATTATTTTCAACAACATCTTTGTAATGAACAAAATCTAATTGTTTTTTAATACTACTGGTTTTAATTCCCTTTCCTTCTTAAGAGTATCACTCTCCGTTTTGACACAATATGCTTTGGCTGAAGTGCCGTAAAAACACTTTATGGGTTCACCAGCATATTCATCTTTAAACTTTCCTATTACAGATTTGGTTATTGGCATTTCATGAATATTATTTGGTTTATAATTTGATGTGTCAAATTTTTCTATATTACGTTTTAAATCTTCATACACATTTTGCGTTTGTATTTCTAATATGAAAGAGTCTGTGTCAGTGTACAAAAGTTTAACTTTATCTTCATAAAGAGGCTTCAAAAAGTTATAAAAAAATCATACATTACAGTTTTTGAAATATCTAAAATTGAAAATCCTACGTAAATTGGCTTATTATATTCTACTAAAACTTTTTGCATTTGGATAGCAACTAAATTCTCAGAAAACACAGTTAAATCTTTAAAATACGGTTTGGCAATTAGATTTTCTGCGCCATCTTTTCTGTGATTTTTTGACCACTGTGTAACTAACCTTATGTCAATTCTTTTATCGACATTTTCCATAGTTTTTCCATATATACTGTTATTTGCTAATTTATAATTATTTTTATCAAATTCATTTTTAGACTCATTGCGTAGTTTTGTATTCAAGTCAATATACGGTTTTAACCATGGTGACTGAGTAAACCCTAAAACTCTATGTACCCTAGTTAATTTCAATCCATGTTCAATACACTGTTTTAAAAGTGTATAATGAATTACATATTTTACTTTATCTTTTAAATTTGGTATTAGCTTTGTGCAATTAGAATTGGGGGGTTTATAATTTTCAGGACAAAAAGGAAAGTCATTATGAGCATCATGTAAGTCCGTGGGATACTCCAAATCAACTTCAAGCACATAGCCTTTCTCAGAGGAGTCGGAAAGGTTTATAATATCTAAATTGTCTATTTCTGATTTTGAAAGCCATATGAAATTTTTTTGTGGAAGATATTGAGACATTGCGTATCCATAAAGATTGGTAGCATCGAGATACATAATAAAATTAGTAGGTTTTAAAGGATCGAAATCAGAAAGAAATAAATTATTTGCAACGGCTTTTCTACATGCGCAAGTACTAACACCACCTCGCACACTACTTTTAAAAAAATGTAACATATCAGGGTCCGTCAGAAGTTCTAATTGAACACCTGTATAGCGTAAACAGGAATCAAAACTCAAACCGGGAAATGTATAATAATGTGCCGGATCTAATTTATAGGTGTTCATACAAGTTTTTCTAAAATTTTGAAAAATATCTGCTAAAAGTAAAACATCTGATTTTAGATAAATATCAGAATAATCACCTAAGGTGTTACAGTTAAATAATTTCCACACTTTTATTGCCCTTTCATATTCTTCTTTGCTAATATGTTCATTCGTCAAGTCATTATAAAATTCCTCTTGTTCAGGTAATGCGGTTTTATTTAATTTTGTAAGGTCTTTAATGTAACTGTACGGAAATACCCCCTTTAGTCGAATATATTTAAATTTTTCAATATCAGTAAAATATTTATGAACTTCTTTACACTGATTATCACTTAGCTTTTCAGATAATTTTGCAAGGGAATAAGGTAAAAATTGAAAAGAATCAATAAATCTTAAATTTATATACTTTCTTTTTTTTTTAATCCCAATTTTCGGTCATAATAATTGTCTACTTCTATATGTTTCTGAAAGGAAATATATTTTTCTTTATTTTGTGCTATTACCGACAATTGCTCTTGACTGTGGCATATATTTTTTATAAATAAATGGGAATCGTAATTTTTTAAATTATGAAATATGACTGGAATAAAATGTGGTTGCTTATAATTTAAGTTGCATAAGGAATGTGCAACTCCTCTATATTTTCCGGTTAAATGGCAATGGTCTGCCACTTTTTCATTATCATTTTCAAATGGTTTGTTGCAAATGTGACACTCGCTTGAATACTGATAGCTCAATTTTTCTAGTTCAGTTAATTTTTCTTTTTTTTTTAAATTTCCTAAATACCTAATAATATAGTCATGAACCTCCCTTTCTAGAAAATTTATGAACACTTGAGCACAATTAGGTCCTCTGTATAATTCTAGCTTTGAAACATTATCATCAAACGAACATTTTAAGTAATATGCAAATGAATAAGGGACATGTTCAAATTTTTTTACAGTGTAGGTTTTATCTAAACCTAACTCTACATTATCGGTGCTATCAACAGGTTTAAGTACACATTCAAAATCGGCATATATGACAAAAGGAACTTCCATTTGATTTTGAATATTTTCAAATTTAAGAATATGTCCCGGTACGTTTTTCCCAAATTTGTCTTCTTTATAATCTTTTGATGGTAAATTTATTCTTACAAAATCGCAGTCAAAAGTATTATGTCTAGTTAAATATTCTTCTGAACTAAAATACTGAAGACATCCATCACATAGATATTTTTTTCCATTATGTTTTGAAACTTGACTTGATATTAATCTACTTAAATCAGAAATATAACAGTAGTGAAAATTCCCATCATCATCACTAATTAATAATAAATTAATATGGTTTGGTTTTTTAGATTTTGAATAATGTAGTGGACCTATTACTTCATAACTGAACCTAAAGTTTTTTCTAATTTTTTCCAAAGAATAAATATTAATAGATATATTGTTCTGTCTTTCAAATTTTTCTACGTCCTTTAAAGCTATAGGAAAGTCAATACCTGAAGTATCCAAGATTGTTTCGAAGTGCGGATATGATTGGATTTCATATTCCAATCCAGTTGGAGGATACATTGCAGCTATCACACACCACGCCAAACAATAATGGTCCTGATTTCGAAGGTTAATAACAGCTCGCTTAAACTCGATTTCTTCCGGTAGTGGAATGTAGGAAGAAGAACGCAGTGGATTATATTTGTTGAAATTCATTTCTAGATGCAAAAGTTTCAAAAGAACCCATCCTGCAACAAAAAAAAATGTATTAGAATATATTAGATTTTTTATGATTTTTAATAAAATATAAAATGGTTTTAAAATATTTAAAAAATTACCTGAATCTTTTTCTGCTAAATCATCAGCCTTTCGGTCTATTATTTCACACATTTCGTTGATGTTCGATATAATATCTGAGCTGGTACAAATAACTTTAAAAGGAGTATTGAATGACTTGATTGCGTGAACTCCGTTACCAGGATTGAAGTAAATGCCAAATAATTCCATATTTAATTTTAAGCATGTATGTGTTTCAAGAAATTTTTCTATTAAGCTTCTAATTTTGTCTGATATATCATTGAAAAACAGTTGAATGTTTACATATAAGGCTTCTGCTAAAATTCTGTATGATATGATTCTTTTATCAAAAGCAGATTTAATAATTTCTACTCCACTTTCTTCGGCACTCAAAGCTATGTTATTCTTATGTGTATTGGTTCGAAGGTGGCTACCCCATAGTGATGTTCTAATAGATTTCTTACAATGTTCACAATATTTGTTGCTTTCTAAAACAAGAGCATTCTCTAAATAACTTAAAATTATAATAGAAAATCACCATGTTAATTCAAAATACGTTTACAGCGCAAAAATAAAAAAGTGCTGCAGTGACATAAAAATAGTCACTGCTGTCAATTTTCATAGAAAATTTCACGCCTTAGAGTGACTCTAAAACTGCAAATCGTAACTTAAGTTTACATGTAAAATAGTTGAATTTGCAATCGAAATAGCGTATTTATATTTAATAAAAATGAGTACCAATCAAATTTCGTCACTTTAACTGAAAACCCTCTGTATTAAGTATAGAAAAATTTTACAAGTTGAATATATAAAATAATGTAATAGGTAATATGAGTTTTAAAAACAAAGTATTGCTTTGCGTTGCCAGACGTAAAAAAAAATGTAGAATATACTATAAAAAATAAACTCTTACCTTCTTTCTTTTTCAATCTTTGCTCCGATGAATTTTCCAAAACTTCTAGTTGTTGTTTGCCCCTTGCTGATACTTTTACACACTTATTTTTTATGTGACGAATTAAATTGTCTCTTCTAGTAAAAAATTTGTTACAGTTTAAACATTTAAGATTCATTTTGGGCTGAAGTAAAAAAAAATGTGCCTTAACTACTTCTCTTCTTGGGAAGCAGTCATTAAGTTTCTTACGTACTGAGTTAAAACTGTAGGAACAAAACTTAAATAGGATTTTAAAAAAGGTTATAGAGGAGAGGAGGCGATAAAAAAATGTGTGAATATTTTTTAATCCATAGAATCTGCCCACCCATCAAATATACATTTAATTCTATTCCAAATTTCCTCTTGTTCCTTATCGATGGAATTATTTTTTAATTGGGAGTCAAACAAGTTGTTTAAACAAAAGCCAAAAGATTTTAATTTTGAGAAAGTAATCCGTGATTCCCTACTTTTAGTTTTTTTTTTCAATGCCAAAATGAATTTTTTTGACGCATCGTTTGTCTGTTTGCGTCGAATTTGTCCTATGAAAATAAAATTGCTCAGGTGTTTTTGGTTCTGTTCTGAGAAAATGGTTCTGGAGAACATAGTTGCAAATTTGTATTTTCATTAGGCGTAAATTCTGCCTGAGAAATATTACTATCCTGGGATCCTTGGAGAAAAATTGGACTTCTCTGCCCGCAAGTGATATCACTATCAGAATCAGATAAAACAGAAGTGAAATTCGGAGGTGAAATATTTTTGAAAATATCATTGTTTCGACCAACTGAGAAATTCGAACCAGAAGGTGATCTATTATCACAGAAAGTGGGTTCATTAGAACAATTGTTGGTAAAAGGGTCAACAGAAAATTTGGAATTTGAAACATTTTCAGTAACGTTTAAATATTGCAAATTGTTATCGCAAGGTATGGTATCAATATTAAAATGAAATCTTCTGAATTTGAACTGTCATGATTGTCGGCCGAAAATATACCTAAATAGTCTTTCGATTTTGTTATGTCTTCTAAATTTTGTGAGTGAACCTCTAAAGGTTCGTCTTCATTAAATTGTAATATATCTAAATCAGAATTAGTTTCTAAGAGATTCTCAATCGGTTCCCAGTTGCTTAATCCCTCAGTTACTAATTCTGGTTTAAATACAACGCCTGCTAAATTTGAATTAGAATTTTGAGAAGAGATATTGCATGATTTGTTTTTTGAAGATCCTATACCCAAGTAATCTTTAAATTTAGATATGTCTTCTAAAATTTCGTCAGTTGGTTCGTCAATAGGATTAGAATTATTGTCCTCTAAAATATTAATTAGCTCTTGGGTCAGGATAGTATTAGAATTAGTTGTTTGCAAGTTCTCTTCAACAATATTTTTTTTATTTATAGAATTAAGTTGTAAACGAGCATTATTTTCTAACATACCTTGCACCATGTCCCTGAAAGATCGGCTCCTTTGTCTTAAATTATCGCTTGAATTTAGAATTGCAGGAACATACACATTTTGCAAAATTTGAACTTTTTTTACCCTCCATTATTGTAAATTTGTAAAAATTTAAAAATAATCTTATATGAAACGGAACGGAAAGAACGGAAAATGTTTTAACTCGACAAATACGTGTTACGACTTTAAACTAAACTTAAGAACTGCTTAACTAAAAGTATAAGACGGTCGAGTTTATAAAGAGAAATCGAAGGTTTCTAGACTGGTTTATTAAAGGTCAATGCTATGGCCTACATGCATCTCTCTAAACATGACCTCGTTCACATGTCCGCTTTCCCCTTGTCACCTTACCCTCCCCCTCCCCTCCTCCTCACTAATTAATTAACCCCTTCCCTCTCACTCCCCTTTCCAACCCTCCTCAATGACTTTCGTTTCCCTTTTACCCAAAATTACTTAACTTGGTGTGGTATAAATTCATTTTAATTCCCACGTTTTTTAAAATAGTGATATATTTTAACCAACCGTTAACCAGAAAGTATATTAAAATGAATCGCGAAGAGCAAAACAATTTTTGGCATGCTAGACTCATTCGCATTGTTGGAAATAACATAAGAATTGTGCAGCAACCACCCCCGGAAGAGCCTGTGGAACAGCCTTAGAGTAATCAAGAAGAGCGTCTTCAGGAGTGGCATCATGAACGAAGACGTCCTATTCGTGTGCTCAGACCTCGGAGGGTAGGCAGAAATTCTCCACCAAGATTTCCACCCCCGTTTCCACTACAACCTAAGGGGCTAGGACCGGAGCAGGTGGATGAAGAACAGCATCAACCTGAACAAGGAAGGCGTCGTCTGGAGCGGCGGCGGGAACAAAGACGCCCTATCCATTTGCGAAGGCCTCAGTGGGTAGACCTAAATTCTCCGCCACGAACCCCAACCGGAGCAAGTGGGTGAAATTTCTTCAACCAATGGACCTGAGATTCCTCTTATGAGTCAGGAAAATATATTCGAGGGTCCAATAATGGTGGCAGAAATTTCTCAGAGTGGTAAGTTAAGTAAAATATTAATCTTAAAAATTTGTATTATCATTTTTTGAAGAATTTTAAATTATTTTTGTGTCTTTCAGAACAATCGGACTATGACGAATATGCTGCACTATACCCGTAGAAACTGTGTTTGAGTGTACTGTTTAGTGTATATAGAAACAAAAAAATTAGGGACAGTGTTAGTTAAATTATTAGAGCGCTTAGAGATAATAGAAAAAATAGTGAAAACGATTTTTTAGAGACAATTAAATTATTACACAAATCATTTTATGGAATCTGCATGTATTTAGTCAACTGTAAGTAATAATATTTTCGTCAAGTTTTGATTATTAATTGACTGCTAAAAAAAAATGTACACATTTTTTTTTATTTGCACATGTAATATTTGTGGCAAATTTTGCTTTGTTTATTTCACATACCTAACATGTTTATTGTATATAGAAACAAAAACATTTACTAGAACTACATATTTAGAAAAATAGGAACAGTCTGTTAAACTATTAAAATGCTTAAAGACAAGTGAAAAGAGTGAAAAAGAACTATTTTTAGAGACAATAAAATTAGAAGTAGTGTACAAAGATTTATACAAAATTTAAACAAAGTTTAATAAGTTGTAATATTTTGGTTACATTATGTTTTAATTAAGTGCTTAATACAATGCACACGTCGTTTTAGTAAATTTATAGTCTCTTAAAGAAATTCGGAAAAGCAGATTTAAATGATCTAGTAATAGCGCAGTTAAAAATAATAGTGTTTACTAATAGTATTTTATATTATGGTTTTCAACAATATTTCAGCAATTACTACATTACAGATAGACAAAATAACACACCAGGCCCTTTTTTAATTTACATAACAAGTAAAACATATATTGATTTGTATTTGTATATAGCTTAAAAAATATACGTGTCTTTTTAGTCACCTAATAAGCTCCACACTTATTAACTGGGAGTTGTTTTATTAAAGTGAATGTAATAATACCATACAAAGGCTATATAACACTAATTTAGAATTATTTGAAAAATATAACCTTAATAATATCCAAATGTTATAAATTTCGGTTAGCTGTATTTTTACGAATGTCGGTATCTGGATTCTGACATAGGTATAAAAATAAATAAAAAACAAACTAACATTCTATATTTTATTTTGTATTAGCTGCAAATGAATTTAAAGTTGTAGATGTAATGTTTCAAGCATGTCTTAAATTGTACATTCTATTTTTACGGGCAATATTTTCATCCCCAAAAGTGGATTTCAAAAATTAAAATTTTTGTGACTGCCCCGGCCGTTTTAAAGGCCATAAAAAATCGTAAATAAAGATTTAGTATTAGTTATGTCATATTAGTAATAGCTAAGGAAAGATTTAAATAGAAAAATGTTTTTTTGCAGTTTGACCCTAAGTATCTCCATAACTATAATATAAAAAATTTTACCCAGTTTATATTCACGATTGGCCCTTAAAACTACCGTCACAAAAATTTCATTTTTTTTTTTGAAATTGCTAGTGAAATCTACTTTTTTGATCATCCTGATCTAAAGTTTATTATTATCAAAAATATTTTTTGAACCACCAACTTTTATCAAGAAATCAATAATAAAAAACGTAAATAAATGCATTAAAATGCAAGATGTTTCAATAAAAAAATCGAAACTTTTTGGTGATTCTGAAGCACCCTGTATAATATTTTACACTATATTTAAAACTTAATTTTTTTTTATAAAAATTTAAATAACAAGGTTGAAAGTGGTGCTGCACTCCTTTATAAATTTTCACCCGGACACGTGGTGTATAAAAATAAAACAAAGTTTAAATGTTTGGTGTAATTTATTTATAAACGGTTTGATATAATAACAAACAACTATTATTATCGAAAAAACAAAAGTAACAGCATATTAATTTCATATTTCATTATTTATATAATAATTAAACTCGTTGTGTATTAAATATTTAATGATTCAGTGACAATTTTCAAAATCGGAAACTTTAATATATATATATATATATATATATATATATATATATATATATATATATATATATATATATATATATATATATATATATATATATAACTTTAGGTTAGCAAGAAGCTGATTTAATAATATTTTACCAATAATTATATCAGATATTTTAAATTTACAAAGTTTCGCAAAAAAACTGTTTTCTGTCAATATCTGACAAAATATTTCAGAGTGAGCAAATATGTAAATGTAAAAAATTCAGAGAGGCTACCCTAAACAAAGACGCACCTAATGATTTTTTCGTAAGTACGACAGTTTCTAACATAAATCGATAGGAAAATAAATTTCATTTTCATTCATTAAGCAAAATTGCGAATGCGTCCCGAGACCAAATTTATGACAATTCCAACAAAAATTATTATTATTAAACTTAGAATATAATATGGTAGATGCTGAAAATTTCTCTTCGTGATTCATTTTCACACAATTTAGAAGTTCTTATGTTTACGTATACAAAACACGATTTAAGGAATAAGAAAATTATTGAATTTACCTTTGAGGATTGAAAATAATTACCTCCAAAAAAATTTTGACAGTGAGGGATATTTAGAATTCTCAAAAAAAGAAAAACTTTTAAGTAAACACTCATTAAAAGTAGTCATTTGAAGATTTCCAGAGATACTACATATCTAGCTAATATCATAATGTTTTAGAATTTCGAGAAAGTACTAAAAAGTAAGAAACATTTATGATTATTTACCTCGTAGAGAAATCCAGATTTTGAATGTAACAATATGGTTCCAGACCCTCTATGGAAGATAACACCACATTAACCTCGATATTAACAAAGTGACTAAGCACTTATTTATTAAAATACTATTAAATATATAAAACCTAAAAATATTAAGCAAAAGTCGCCAAGGTCATATTTGCTCAGGATATACCTACAATTTTTTACATTTTCATAATTGTTCTACCTGCAATGTTTTAATAGATATTGGCAAATAACTAATTTTTTGCAACTTTTTTTTATATTTTGTTGCACATGCGGAAGGCTAGCAACAAATCAAAAAAAGCATTCTTCTTCTTTGTCATTGAATTGGTTTTGACAAGGTTGGATCCCCCCTAGAACTGAAATCCGGGCTACGTGCCTGCAAAAGACATATTTATGTAATGGTTCATGTGGCAATATTTATTATTAGCAATAAGCTTAGTCATTAAAAAGCAAGCATTTCCATGACGAAATACAACCAATAACAGGTGTGAGGGTTATACTATTGTTACTAAAGATGAAGATAAAACTAAATTTTGTTACATGGACCCACTTTGTGTTTTGATGTCTATACCAAGAGTATAATGCTTATTTAATACCTTTGTTCATCAGTTTATCGCCGACTTCATAGGAAATATGTAATAAAATATAATTTGTTTCTTAATTCTTCTTCTATTTCAAAAAATAGGGTTTGTTTTTCAAAACATTTTGATTTCACTCCTTTTCTAACACATTTTAGTTCTATTTACACGAAGTTAGATAAAAATTTGGGTCCACTACTTTTAAAAGTTTGCCAGGCTCGCGGCAAGTAATATATAAAAATGCACCACTTTTACAAGTATTGGATCTATTCATATTTACAGAAAATCAGCAATAAACATGACCCAATATTAACATGAATACAAAATTGAACTTCGTATCCCTAAAAACCACGAAAACCATATTATGAAAAACAACATATTTACAGTATTTATCCTCCAATTTACCCCCTTTTTTCCCCACCATCCACCTTCCCCGCTATACACTTCAATTATTGACAGTATAAATATTTTGTGCCAAGATGTTTAATATTTCTAATGAATCCAAGATGGCGACCTAATAAAATATTTAAAAAATAACTTAATAGATTGATTTCAAATTCAACTGACTTTAAATTTTGCAGAAAAATTAACTTTGATAGAGAAATAAACTGGTACCTACGAATTCACTGTAATCGAACAAAATGCCGGTGTGTGTCCATGTAAAAACTACTAGGCAGAACCTGGTAAAATATTAGTAAGATTCCAATATGGTGGAACAAAATGGTGCCCAATATAAATGTTTGAAAAGACAGTATATATGTGTTATTAAATCACTATGTACCGAACTAAATTGAGTCATACTTCACCATTCCTAAAGGGAAAAATTCATAACAGCAGTTCCGGGTAAAGGAAATTTACCGATTTTTAAAGATGTATCGCATATTAGCTTTTCAAAATGGCCATTTGGGGCCACTCGAAATATTAAACTAAATTGCTCTATTGACGAAACAAGAAGTAAAAAAAAATAATGAAATCTATTGTTACCGCGTTACCCAAAAGTTTTTTGGATCGAAGTGTTTTAAAAAATTAACAAATAAGTTTATTTCGAGCTGCTTAAAACAAGTATTTTATTGTGACTGATTTTTTTTTCATAAAGCTGCAATGGCTAATTTTCAAAAAATGGCTGTTCAGCCGCCAAACCCAGTAAAACCGAAAATAGTATTTAATGTTTTTTTTCATCAACAATTTTACTTGTGTTGAGTAATATATGTGTGAAAAATTTCAAATTGATATGTTAAAAAAAAAAGAAAAAAAAATGCGTATTATTAGATGTCACCTGGTATGTTAAAAATATGTATTTTCAACACCGGATATCTCCAGAACAAATTATTTGTGAACTCCTGTAAACATATCAAATCAATAATAATGTTTACCAGCAGAGTACGACATCAGTTAATTACCACCCTATATTAAACTCTGTTCTTGTTTGAGCTAATTACCTACGCCTACGAATACTTTTAATTTAATCTAGTGACCAATAAATATAAAACACTGTATACAATTTTAGCTCAATGTTAAAATGAGGTAAAAGCAAATCTCCCAATTAACAATAATTTATGATACACTATGTATAATAATTTTACAGCAGACCGAATTTTTGTGTCTTATATTTACTTATATTTTGTACAGTGAGCCCACATAAATCAACTCATTTATATTTCTATTATTTCTCAGTATCCCAAAATGTTCCTTTTGTTCGGTCATAGCCCGAAATCTGCCCAGTCAAACCACATTTTTTTTTTCAGTGTAATTAGTGACTTTTCTTTTATATTTCGTCGCGGTAGAAATTAACCTTTATAAAAATTGAAATTTCATACCGAGTAGTAATATTATATTAAACATATAATATCTATAATGCCCGCTTAGATTCTCTGAACCAATAAAGATGACAGTTTTAAATTTTGCACACTTTAATAACACTAATGATCTTTTTTGGTGCACGCTTCTTCTAAATAATCTTTTAATCCAAATCACCAAAATAATAAGCACATTAAAAATACCTATTTTATATAGTGCAATTTTGTATTAAAGATATACTGTATTTAGTATAAATATGTATATATATATATATATATATATATATATATATATATATATATATATGTAAAAATATACTTTATTTAGTATAAACACAACATAACAAAATATACAACCGAAAGTTAAAGAAAAGACATCAAGATTTTTTTTAGTCGTTTGTTTTTACAGGGGCATCGTTTTTTTAACACCTTGTCCACTCGGAACGGTAATATATTCTAGGTCCTAAATTTCTGCGTAAAATTTTAGACCTCTGCCACCCCAGGAATTTTTTCCTGGCTACACCAGTGTTTTTCTACTGATTCAGTTTTAAACAGCCCTCTTTAAAATTAAATGAGACATTTTCCATAAGTAACAGCAATTTTCAAATTTTGAATTTACACAATCAAATGTACCGAGTACCTAATTACTTAATAGGTATCTCCCAAAATAAGATTCAGAATTATCTTGTAATCTTGATATTGGTTAAATTTATTTCATTACAAACAGAAAATCAACTTTGTAACTGAAAGGAATAATACGATTAACATTCCAAGAAATCTATTTTTATCTTTAGACGATCCATTTTTTGTGACCAGTTTTGCCGTGTTCGGTTGATTGATAGCGACTACTCAATGTTGCCAAATCGAAAAAAATTGAATATCCAATTAGCTGTCGAAAATCGCGTTATCAGTTATTATGACATTTATCAGCGCAGCGCACTTACATCATCAAAGAAAGATAGTAATCTTGTTTATAGATGGGCATATATAAATAAGAATATTAACTTTAGAACAAAAAAAAAACAAAAATTATTAAACGCAGTTATATTTTATTGTTGGTATAACAAGTTCACTATGACAACGCCGCCTTTTCGAAAATGAGGGGTACCCTCTATCCCACCATCTTTAGTAGTAAACATTTATGAATGAACACACTTGGTGAACTCGCCATCTAGTAGTGATGTCCAGTACTAACTCAGCGTTGAACAACTATCTATACATAAACAATGATATGGGTTTCATGCAGGATATAAAAACTATGTATGTGTCCTGAGAATGCAACAATGAAGTTGCGAAACGACGACAATTTAAACAAAACACTTTTGTTTTTTTTTACTGTATACTTATCCCAAATTATACACCCCTCTAACATAACAACAAGGCATCTTTAACGAAAACCATAGAAACTTAATATCTGGGAAATATCTGCGAACCAACGGAGTAGGTAAATACCGATAATATGGGGTTCATGTGTCCTGAGGATGCAACAATAAAGTTGCGAAACGTCGACAATTTAAAAAAGTGTTTTGTTTCTTTACTGGATCCTACACCACTTTAACATAACAACAAAAGGATCGTTAACGAAAACTTAATATCTGGGAAATATCTGCTGACCAACGAGGACAAAAAGACCGACAGACGGACCGACGGAATTGATAAAACATATTTTTTGGCATCTAGGGACGCTAAAACGTGAAAATATGTAAAACCTGAGAGGGTGATTTTTTCACGATTACAAAAATTTTATTTGGCCGCACTTTTGAATTAGCAATCTTGAATTAGTAACACAGTTTTACTAGTTGAGCCCTATAACACAGTTAGTTACGGCACACAATTTGAAATCAGTAGTTTTAACAGGCTGAATTTTTAAATATTTTAATATACCGCCATTTTGTTCCACCATCTTGACTTCGTACCAAAATTTTACTAGTGGATTTCAACATAATACTTGATGTTTGTGCAAAATTTGAAATAAATTGAATAAGCAGTTTTTTCATAATAATTTTTTTAACATTTCACATGCCGCCATTTTGTTTTGCATTCTGGACTGGTCGCCCCTACATAAGCCTTAATTTTTGACCGAAATTTTAAGCCAACGGGTAAGTAGTTTTTTTAGCTACGCCGCGAAAAGACATACAGACCGACGGAATTGAGAAAACATGTTTTTCGTCATCTAGGGATCTTGAAACGTGAAGATCTGAAAAAATCTCGGGGAATGATTTTTTTACGATTACAATACTTCCCTTTTACGAGGGAAGTAGTAGAGTTAACGAATATGAAATATGACATTATTCTTACAGGACCTTAACTAGATTGAACATGTTTAGTCCAAGACTGAGTTTTCGCGCTATTTCGTATGTTAGAGAGGAGTAGATGAACATAGATGACTATACCAAATACAAAAATCGATTTATACCACAAACATTGATAAACATTAATTTTGGCTTAGGTGGCTCTATAAAACGGGTAGACCTAATTTAATGACCGGTAATTTGATGACCAGCAAAAAAGAAAAACGAATATACGTAGGTTTTAAAAATCATAGAGCTTCCAAAATGGGCACAAATCTTTACTAGAGCAAGCAGCATAAAACGCCTAAATATCAACATTCTAGCCCCTCAGATTGAGGCATTTCCCTCTTTCAATTTTTCATAAAAAGTGAATGACCGGGAGTTTAAAGTTATCCTAGAGCTACCAAAATTGGTACAAATCTTTACCAGAGCAAGCAGCATAAAACAGCTAAGTAAGAACTTTCAAGCCCCTTAAATTGAGGCACTTTCCTCTTGCTATTTTTCATAAAAAGTGAATGACCGAGGGTTTAGAGTTATCCTAGCTAGAGCTACCAAAATTGACACAAATCTTTGCTAGAGTAAACAGCATAAAACAGTTAAGTATCAACTTTCAAACCTCTCAAATTGAGGCACTTCCCTCTTGCAATTTTTCATAAAAAGTGAATGACCAGGGGTTTAGAGTTATCCCAGAGCGACCAAAATTGGCATAAATCTTTACTAAAGCAAGCACAATAAAACGGGTGAGTATCAACTTTCAAGCCTCTCAAATTGAGGCAATTCCCTCTTGCAATTTTTCATAAAAAGAGAATGACCGGGGGTTTAAAGTTATCCTAAAGCCACCAAAACTGGCACAAATCTTTGCTAGAGTAAACAGCATAAAACAGTTGAGTATCAACTTTCAGACCTCTCAAATTGAGGCACTTCCCTCTTGCAATTTTTTATAAAAAGTGCATGACCGGGGGTTTAAAGATATCGTAGAACTACCAAAATTGACATAAATCTTTACTGAAGCAAACAGCATAAAACGGCTAAGTATCAACTTGAACCTCTCAGATTGAGGCACTTACCTCTTGCAATTTTTTATAAAAAGCGAATGACCGAGGGTTTGAAGTTATCCTAGAACGACCAAAATTGGCATAAATCTTTACTAGAGCAAGCAGCATACTCACCCGTATCGATTTTCAAAGCTCTCAAATTGAGGCACTTCCCTTTTGCAATTTTTCATAAAAAGTGAATGATCGGGTGTTTAAATTTATCATAGAGTTACCAAAATTAGTACAAATCTTTATTAAAGAAAGCAGCATAAAACGGGTGAGTATCAATTTTTAAGGCCCTCAAATTGAGGCACTTCCCTTTTGCAATTTTTCATATAAAGTGAATGACCGGTGGTTTAAAGTTATCCTAGAGCGACCAAAATTGGTACAAATCTTTACTAGAGCATCAGCATAAAACAGCTAAGTATCAACTTTCAAGCCCCTTAAATTGAGGCACTTCCCTCTTGCAATTTTTCATAAAAAGTGAATGACTGGGGGTTTAGAGTTTTCCTAGAGCTACCAAAATGGGCCCTAATATTTACTAGAGTAAGCAGCATAAAACGGTTGAGTATCTGAAACTTTCAAGTCCCTTAAATTGAGGCACTTTTTTTTTGCAATTTTTTATAAAAAGTGAATGACCGGGGGTTTAAAGTTGTTCTAAAGCCACCAAAACTGGCACAAATATTTGCTAGAGTAAACAGCATAAAATAGTTGAGTATCAACTTTCAAACCTCTCAAAGCACAAATCTTTATTAAAGCAAGCAGCATAAAACGGGTGAGTATCAATTTTTAAGCCCCTCAAATTGAGGCACTTCCCTTTTGCAATTTTTCATATAAAGTGAATGACCGGAGGTTTAAATTTATCCTAGATCTATTAAAATTGGCACAACTTTACTAGAGTATCAACTTTCTAGCCACTAAAATAGAGGTACTTCCCTCTTACAATTTTTCATATGAAGTGAATGATCGGGGGTTTAAAGTTTTCCTAGAGCTACCAAAAGTAGCATAAATCTTTACTAGCACAAGCAGTATAAAACGGTTAAGTATCAATTTTCAAGCCCCTCAAATTAAGGCACTTCCCACTTGCAATTTTTTGTAAAAGTGAATGACCGGGGGTTTAGAGTTATTCTACAGCTACCAAAATTGGCATTAATCTTTACTAGAGCAAGCAGCATAAAACGTATCAGTATCAGCTTTCAAGACCCTCAAATTGAAGCACTTCCCTCTTGCAATTTTTCATAAAAAGTTAATGACGGGGGGTTTAGAGTTATCCTAGAGCGATCAAAATTGGCACAAATCTTTATTAGAGCAAGCAGCATAAAACGGCCGAGTATCAACTTTCAAGCCCCTACAAATTACCCTCTTGCAAATTTTCATAAAAAGTTAATGACTTATTCTAGAGCTACCAAAATTGGCACAAATCTTTACTAGAGCAAGCAGCATAAAACGGGTGAGTATCAACTTTCTAGCCACTCAACTGGCACTTCCCTCCTGCGATTTTTCATAAAAAGCGAATGAACGGAAGTTTAAAGTTATCCGAGAGCTACCAAAATTGGCACAAATCTTTACTAGGGTAAGCAGCATAAAATAGTCGAGTATCAACTTTCAAACCCCGCAAATTGAGGCACTTCTCACAATTTTTCATATAAAGTGAATGACCGTGAGTTTAAACATATCCTAGGGCTATCAGAATTGACCCGAACCTTTACTAAAGTATTCAGTAAAAATGGTTTAGAACTTAAAGGAAAAATGATACTAAGTAAAAAGGGAGATAGTAGTCAGTCCACCATAAAATGTTTGGAATTTTTATTATTTTAAATTGGCCTTTCATTTTCTACCAAGAATGTAATAGCAGTTAGGTTCTTAGAGATGACATAAATAAAATACTTATATTTAGTTAAAACACATTTGAAATAAAAATTCTAAAAGTAAATGAATATTTGTATATTTGGCAAGTATTTAAAATGAAGAGCGTAAACAAAAATAAACTCCAATAATTTAAAATAAACAAAGAAACTAACATATATATGTATATCCATATCTTTATAAAATTTATGCTGCTCTCAGATTTCCTCGTCCCTTATGAAAAAATTATTGTATTAAACAGAAAATAATTATATAAAATGAGTAGAGAAAGAAAAAGTTAACAATACTTATATATACAGCGTGTCCCGAAATTAAGTTTTAATATTTTTACAGAGTAATCTGTTTTAAAAGTAGACTAAAATATCAGGTAAATATATGTCGAAAATTGGTTTGGTAGGGGGTTACAGCCCTGAGAATGACCCCTTCTGAAGATGGATTTTCTTAACTATTTCTGAAACGTTTAATGACTAGATTATAAAATTTGGGTTTTTGGTAACTTTTATACGTTGAGTCGAATACTAAATCAAAATGTCAATACTAAATCAGGGGCGTCCCGGATTGGAGGAGAGAAGGAAAAGTCGCTATAACTTTTTTTCTTTGTAGATTCTTTTAATTTACAATTTTAAAATATAAAAATTTAGGGTTTAATTCGTTAGGACACACTGTTTTGGAGAAAAAAATATTTGAAATACGCCTTACATTAAAAATTAAACGCAATATGGGTTCAGTAAATAATTATATCATTCGTTTTCTACTTTCAACTGAAACTTGTATGTTTAATGCCGTGTTAGACATTTTTTAAATAATTTTTTCTTGAGAACGTTAGGTTTTTATAATTTGGATTTGTAAATTGTAAACAACTACGTAGAAAAAGTTAGAACGACTTTCTCCTCTCTCCCTCCCATTCGGGACGGGATGATTTAGTATTAATGTTTTTGACTTCAGGATTCAACTAAACGTATAAAAGTTACTAAAATAGCTAAACTTAATAATCCAGTTTTTGGACGTTTCGAGAATATTTAGTAAAAACCATCTTCAGAGGGGCTCATTCTCGAGGCTGTAGCCACCTAACGAATTAATTTTCGATATGGCTTACTCACATTTTAGTCTCCTTTTTTGACATAGATTATTCTGTAAAAATCTTAACGCTCAATATCGATATATATATATATATATATATATATATATATATATATATATATATATATATATATATATATATATATATATATATATATATATATATATATATATATATATATATATATATATATATATATATATATATATATATATATATATATATATATATATATATATATATATATATATATATTTTATATATATATATATATATATATATATATATATATATATATATATATATATATATATATATATATATATATATATATATATATATATATATATATACAGTGTGTCCGAAATTGATTATGACAGTATTGGGATCTCGGAGTATTTCTTTAGCTTTTCAACGGTGTATCACACTTTGTAATTAGGTTATTACTAAAGGTGCAAAAAGTGCGTAGAGGAAATATTTAAACGTTTTTTGGAATTATCAAAGTAAAAAGTTAAAAATTAATAGTGTTAAATAGCAATATATTGTAATTTAACATCCAGTTCTACAAAAAATCAGTAAAAACTACTTAATAACATAACTGATTCGTGCACAATGTTCACACATGTTCAAACTACCACCCGCATATAACACTAACATCTTTGCCCAAGTAGGCTTTGCGTTTGAAATAAGACTGTTTAAACATTTTTTCGAATTATCGATATAAATTAAAATTTAATAGTTTCAAATAGCAATATTTTTAAATTGGACATTAAATTCTGCATAAAATCAGTAAGTTCTAGTCAGTAACATTAATACTATGTGCACTGCACATAATGTACCCCGAAGAACGACTGTCGACAGAACTTCTTTTCAAGCGCTGCACTGATTAGAAGCTTGCTAGGGTTAGCCAATTTTAAGAATCGCAACAGAAAGTATGCAAGTATGACAAGGAATGGAATAGGCAAATATTAGAATATTTTAATGAAAATCTGGTTTTTTCCATAAGAAGAATTGAAACAGAACTTTACATTCTGAAGTCAACCGTTCATGGCGATTTAAAAGTACTAACCTTACAAGAATTAACAGAAAATCAGTATGAACTACCTACTCAATAAAATTAATAAAAAAATGCTACACAATACTAGGATTAAAAATGTTGACCGTTCTGATTACCCGTTGAATGGTATTTCTATTTATATTTTCTAGAATATTTCGGGTTCGCTGCTCAAGAACTTGCCTATTTTCTGGGGGGTCAAATTCGTATATTTCATTTTTCGCACATCCCCATAAATAAAAATCCAACGGCGTGATATCCGGGGATCTAGCTGGCCAGCGGACAGGACCACTGTTGGATATTACGTTTTCACCAAAAGTTGTTGTTAAAAAGGTTTGTACATCCCTGCTGTTATGTGCAGGACAACCGTCTTGCTGAAACCACAAGCTATTAAACTGATCATCTGGCACAGCTTCTCGAATGGCAGGAACTATTTGATTCTGTAACATGGCAAGGTATCTTGGGCCTGTCAGTGTCTGATCAAAAATAAAGAGACCAATGAGACGATTTCCTAAAAAGTAATGGAAAATATTGAATTATAAGCAATTCAATTAGACTATGTTTATATTACCAAGCATCCCGCACCACACATTAAAACCAAATCGCTCTTGCAGCCTGCGTGGATCGCGTAGTTGCGGATTTTCAATAGCCCAATGATGGTGATTTTTTTAATTAAAAATGCCACAGTTTGTAAAATGAGTCTCATCTGACCAAATGACTTTATTGTAAAAAGCGGTATTTTCTCGACATCTATTGATATACCAATTACAAAAAACAATTCTTCTTTCGAAATCACCTGCTTGAAGTCCTTGCACAATTGTTGGCTTGTAAGGACGATATTTAGTTACTTTTAAGACGCCATGAACGGTAGATTTTGGAATTTGAAGTTCTGTTTCGCTTCTTCTTGTAGATGAAGTCGGATTTTCATTAAAATATTCTAGGATTTGCCTATTGCGTTGCTCGTTGTCTTTTGCATACTTCTTTGTGCGAATCTTATTAAAACTGCCAAACTCAATGAAATGGAACTGAAGGCCTCAGGTGAACTGAATAATCGTAGTCGACTATAGAAAGCTTAATGACGTCACTATCTAAATTTTTCCCATTACCTAATATTGAAGATATATTAGACCAACTTGGTCACTCCAAATACTTCACAACCCTCGATTTAGCATCAGGATTTCATTAGATAAATATGAAAGAGGAAGACTTTCTAAAACAGCCTTCTCTACACCCTCAGGTCATTACGAATTTCTTCGAATGCCTTTTGGTTTAAGAAACGTCCCTAGTACATTCCAAAGTTTAATGAATGCTGCCCTAACAGGCTTACAAGGTCTTCAATGTTTCGTTTATTTCGATGATATCGTAGTTTTCGCCAGTTCTATAGAGGAACATTCCGAAAAGCTTCAAAATATTTTTCAAAGGTTAAGAATTAACAAACTTCTATTACAACCCGATAAATGCGAATTTATGCGCAAAGAAGAGGTTTATCTAGGGCATATCAGTGAAAATGGTATTTCTCCAAATCCCGACAAAATATCTGCTATTAAGAGTTATCCCAAACCGAAGACGGTCAAACAAATAAAACAGTCCCTTGGGTTCCTTATAGGTTATTATCGTAGGTTCATCAAAGACTTTTCCAAAATTGCAAAGCTCTTAACAAATTTGTTAAAAAAAGACGTTCCTTTCTTATGGTCTTCAAATCCTATTCTGCAATACCCCGACTTCTCTAAAGATTTTAATCCAACTACAGATGCATCAAATTATGCAATCGGTGCAGTTCTATCCCAAGGAGAAATTGGCAAAGATCTTTTAATCTCTTATGCCTCACGAACTTCAAACAAAGCCGAATGCAACTATTCAGTAGTCGAAAAAGAACTTCTTGCTATTATTTGGGCAGTAAAACACTTCCGCCCTTGTATTTATGGTAAAAAATTCCTAATTTTAACCGATCATAGGCCTCTAATCTGGCTTTTTAACTGTAAGGATCCCAGTAGTCATCTTATACGCTGGCGACTAAAATTAGAAGAATACATTTACGAAATCAGGTACAAACCTGTTCGAATCAATTCCAACGTAGACGCTTTATCTAGAAATCCTGTACCCATTAACTTCATCAAAAAATTGTTTTCCAGACATAGAGTCATATAGTGACTTTATAAAATTTCATTATGAAAATCAAAACATACCTGGAATACAAACCTTGAAAGAAAATATATTTCAAAAATTTCCAAATGCATTAATTTTCTGTAAGGATTTTGATCTGTCTTAAAGAAAAATAAAATAACAACATTTTTCTTAAAAAACCCTATTGAAGGTAATATGCACCTTAAGCAAGAAATGTTTAATGATATTCTTGACTTTTTACTTTTTAAAAACGGTATAAAGGTAATTCTAGTTAATAAACCTAAAATAAAACTGAAAAATCGGGATGAAATTAAAAATATCTGAATCTTAATTCTGCAATATCAGGTCTTTCCGGTTTTCTCCGCGTGTATAGAAGAATAAGGGAAAATTATAAATGGACAAACATAAAATCTGATATAAAAAGATTAATTAAATCATGTGAATCGTCTCAAATAAATAAACTTAATACCCGTAACTCCAAAGCTCCTATGGAAATAACTACCACTAGCGAGCGACCCTTTCAACGTTTAGCCCTTGACATTGTAGGTCCCCTATTACGGAAACCAATAATCGCTTTATCATTACTATGCAGGATGATTTAACTAAATTTTCTTATGCAGTACCCATACCAAATCATGAATCTAAAACCATTGCAGAACAATTACTGCAATTTATCTGCCTTTTTGGCATTCCTGAAACTATCTTATCCGATCAAGGATCAGACTTAACCTCAAACATAATAAAATATTTAAACAAACTTTTTAAAATAAAACACGTATTTTCAAGCCCTTACCATCCTCAGACGAATGGGGCCCTCGAAAGGTCTCACTTAACCCTTAAAGAATATCTAAAACACTATATTAATTCCCAACAAAATAATTGGGACGAATTCGTTTTTCTTGCTATGTTCACTTATAACACCCACTTCCACAAAGCAACTAATTTCACACCTTTCGAATTAATTTTTGGGAATAAAGCTTCCATACCCAATAGTATTAATTCTAAACCCGAATTTAAGTATAGTTATGATGACTTCTATTCACACCTTAAACTTAAATTAAATAAAAGTTTCGAAATTGCTCGAGAAAATATAATAAAATCTAAAGAAATTTCTAAAACTCATTACGATAAAAAAATAAATCATTACAAGTTCAAAGAAGGAGATTTGGTAATAAAATAATTAAACAAGGTCTTACTAAAAAATTCTCTCCTCACTACAAACGTCCTTTTAAAGTAATTAAAGTTTTTCCTAACCAAACTGTAAAGTTACTTTTAAATAATAATAAGAGTGCAGTATATCTGCATAACTTATTAAAGCCATTCTTTACAGATCAAAATGCTTGTGACTGGAATAATTCTAATCCTAACATTTAACCCCATACTAATGAACGACTTTAAACCCTATCTAATATCGCCCATAATGGATAGGTTAGGTATCTTCTTTCATAAACTGGGCCAAGCCCGAATAGCACATGATAAATTTACTGTTTTATCTTTTACGAATATAAGTGTATATGAGGAAAAATATTAAAATTTGCTGCTAGGATATATCAGATATCTTTACCTTTATGCAAAGATTTTCGAAAACTTTCTAATAAAACTAATAAGCAATTTGAATTTACATGTAACGAAACTTTAGAACTTGTGCCTCATAATTTTAAAATTTTAGATGACAACTTCGATTCAATTTGTCACTTAACTGGTACTGGTAATAATTTCTCAATCTAAAAGAAATTACTTATCTCGATCTAAACGAGATTTATTTAAAGGAGTATCCTACGCAATAAAATGGCTTTTTGGCACTCTAGATGCCGTCGTCGCACAATATTACACTGATGCAATCAGTGCCATGGCTCAACAAACTGACGACAACAATAAATTAATGAAACAACAGGTACATATTTTTAAATGTGTTCAGATTATTTGTTGCGTTTAGATTGACAAACAAAAATCTTTTTTGGCTTTTTCGCAACTGAATAAAAATATTTAACTTTAAATTGACTGAAGCAAATATTTAATAAAATTACATATCTCAACATGTAAACTAGCCTGTCTACAGAATGTTTCGATACATAATATAAACAATATATATGCCTTTTGGTTTAAAAAACGTCCCTAGTACATTCCAAAGTTAAATAATAAAATAATAAAAAATAAGTGAACATAGCAAGAAAAACGAATTCGTCCCAATTATTTTGTTGGGAATTAATATAGTGTTTTAGATATTCTTTAAGGGTTAAGTGAGACCTTTCAAGGGTCCCATTCGACTAAGGATGGTAAGGGCTTGTATATTGTTTATATTATGTATCGAAACATTCTGTAGACAGACTAGTTTACATGTTGAGATATGTATTTTTATTAAATATTTGCTTCAATCAATTTAAAGTTAAATATTTTTATTCAGTTGCGAAAAAGCCAAAAAAGATTTTTGTTTGTCAGGTACAAATTATTTCAGAAGCTCTTAATGACTATAATAAAACTGCAAGTTCGGTAATAACAAATCAAGCTATATTAAATAATAATGTTAAGAAGTTTAATAAATTTGCAACCACACGGCTAAGAAAATTTACTCTTTAACGTTCGCACTGTACTGTAACTGACCACCTTAATATATTAACTCAACTTATTGACGAATTAAATGAAGAATTTGACGTAATAATATCCGCTATTTTGTTTTCAAAACAAAATGTTTTACACCCAAGCGGTATCACACCACGTAATATGAGAAAAGAACTTTTAGAAATTAAACTACATTATAATTTAGAATTTCTTTTTAATCTTGATAATTTTGAAAATGCTGTTAAATTCTTTGACATCTGCAAACTTTCAGTAATTTATTCAAATAAATTATTAATATTCCCTATAAATTTACCTTTAGTAACTAAAGACCTATTTCAAATATTTAATTTAATTCCTCTTCCTGTCCAACTTCTCAATTCTACTGTCTAGACATATATAAAACCCTCTTTTCC
>JAUTXW010005092.1:0-95742 GCA_030620095.1 Kuschelorhynchus macadamiae | reverse complement strand
ACGGGTTCCGTGAATAACCCTATATATATATATATATATATATATATATATAAACGTGCTAAATCTAGTGGGGCTGTAGTCAAAGAGAGGGGACCTTAGATTAAAACACTTTGTTGCTTTGCCAAGCTTTCGGCAACTGTTTATTGCCTTCCTCAAGACAGCCTAAAAATTGTTATTATTTTGTATTAACATTTATTTTAAAGAAAAAGTTGTTGTGGACTTACTACTTAGTTTTACTCTTGAAGAAACAACACTGAAAAATTCTCAACGTTGCTAAAGACCTATATTATTTACACCTTTTTATCACTAGTTTTGACTTGGATGTTGTTATATTAACACATTTTAAAATTCTTAAAGATTTGGTTTATTCCAACGTGCAGACACTGTCGGCCATTTTACGTATTTTAAAGGCAAATTATTATTGTAAAATGGAGAACGTGTTTTTTTTTTTAATTTTTGCTCTCCTTCCCTTACTTCACACTAGTTGGTTTACGCGTTTTTTGTTTTTCGAATAATTGTCGACTGAGCACGAATCGGTAACGACGGTTTCCCAAATGTATAGTTGGAAAAGAAAAATGTAGATGGCGCATTAGTAAACAGTACTCTGCAAAGCTGGTAACCCAATCAGCACAAATCTTACAAGTTCTGTAATTGTTGGTTAAACGATGAAAACATTTTACATTCTGTAGTACACTGTGCAGCTGATAGAGGGACATGTTCCACCATTGTGTTGTGAAAAATTTTTATATTTATTTGCTATGATTAGAAAAAAGGGGGAAAAAACAAATTGTTGTTTTGTTAATTTGTTTTTTTCCCCCTTTTTTCTAATCATAGCAAATAAATATAAAAATTTTTCACAACACGATGGTGGAACATGTCCCTCTAGCAGCTGCACAGTGTACTACAGAATGTAAAATGTTTTCATCGTTTAACCAACAATTACAGAACTTGTAAGATTTGTGCTGATTGGGTTACCAGCTTTGCAGAGTACTGTTTACTAATGCGCCATCTACATTTTTCTTTTCTTACTATACATTTGGGAAACCGTCGTTACCGATTCGTGCTCAGTCGACAATTATTCGAAAAACAAAAAACGCGTAAACCAACTAGTGTGAAGTAAGGGAAGGAGAGCAAAAATTAAAAAAAAACACGTTCTCCATTTTACAATAATAATTTGCCTTTAAAATACGTAAAATGGCCGACAGTGTCTGCACGTTGGAATAAACCAAATCTTTAAGAATTTTAAAATGTGTTAATATAACAACATCCAAGTCAAAACTAGTGATAAAAAGGTGTAAATAATATGTATATAGGTCTTTAGCAATGTTGAGAATTTTTCAGTGCTGTTTCTTCAAGAGTAAAACTAAGTAGTAAGTCCACAACAACTTTTTCTTTAAAATAAATGTTAATACGAAATAATAACAATTTTTAGGCTGTCTTGAGGAAGGCAATAAACAGTTGCCGAAAGCTTGGCAAAGCAACAAAGTGTTTTAATCTAAGGTCCCCTCTCTTTGACTACAGCCCCACTAGATTTAGCACGTTTTATTCTAACTAGTTAGTCACAACTACCCACCCTCTCACTATATATATATATATATATATATATATATATATATATATATATATATATAATCATATGAACGAGGATTTTTCGGCCATATAATACAACTGTCAGAGCATTGTCTTAAAAATACTTATTTCTCAAAATAGACGGAGCTCCAAAGGGATGGGATACGTGGATGACATATTTATCATATGGCAACACGGTAATGCAGAACTTGACAACTTTCTAACTCACGTAAGTTCAATACATCCTAAAATACAATTTACGCTAGAGTTAGAGGAAATCAACAAACTCCCATTTTTAGACTTTCTGCTTAGAAAACGGGACAATGGACACATTGAATACACCGTTTATAGAAAACCAATACATACTGACAAATGTTTGAATGCTGGATCACACCACCATCCAGCCCAAATTCAAGCCGTGGCCAATAGCCTCATATCTAGATCCGTTCGATTAGCTAATACACAAACGAGGCATGATGAACTTAATATAATATCTAGTGCTTTAAAAAAAAACGGTTACACAAAGCATGCCATAGATAAAGCCATTAATAAACAGGATTCCCGAACAAACAGCAAAGATTATGAACCCGAAAGGCAACAAGTAATCCAACTATATGTAAAAGGTACCACAGACCGTATTGACAGGATTCTTAGCAAACACAATATACAAACAATTCACAAGCCACAAACAACCATAGGTAAACTACTTGGAAATCCAAAACATAAAATAAAATAAAATTGGAACACCACGGAGTATATAGCATCTGGTGCTAGGACTGTGAAAAGTTGTATGTTGGGCAAACAAACAGACGAATATCAGCAAGAGTAGAAGAACATGAACTCAGCATCAGAAATAAACAAACAACTTCTGCCTTATTTTTGCATCATCAGGATAAAGGCCACAAAATAATCTTCGAAGGGTGTAAGGAGATTGCAGATATAGAGTACGACAGAACCAGAATAATCAGAGAAGCCATAGAAATAGAAAAACAATGTGATTTAAATAAAAGGGACGAATCATTAAAGTTACCAGCAGTATGGAAATAAACCATATATAAACCAAAAACCACAGAAAATCAAGCGGCATTAGTCCAACAACAACGTCCCGAAAATATAAACAATGAGGCACGACCGTTTAAATATAACCTTCGGCCGAGAGTGGGGGTATAAAAGGAAGCTCCGCTGTCACTAATTTTCAGTCTTCAATCGGACGCGAAAGAGAAAGCTTCGAAAATGCCAACTGCGATTTTAATGAAACGTCAGCAAAATTATTCTTTTCATAACGAAAGTGATCATCAGGGGCGTGCGGTGAAATTTTAAGAAAGGAAAGCAATTTTTAGAAACTTACCTATTTGTAATGTAATTCGATTCTTCGATCATTTTTTGCAAATTCGTCAATGACATATTTTAGAGAAGTTTTTTTTATAAAAAATTTTTTTATTAATATATATATTATATATATTTAATATCGCGTCCCGATTTTGGCGGGATTATCCCGAATCTATTTGATTTGTCCCGCGTCCCGCCAGGTCCTCAGGCAGGACGCCAAATTCCCGATTTTTGAAACTCGGTACTTTTATACGCGAAAGAAATCGGATTAACACAGAATTTGCTGCATTTATATAGCAAGGTCTAGCAATTATACAGGGTTATGATAAATTAAGGAATAAATTCATTATCTTGGAAATTAAAAAAGTAATAGAAAAACGCTCGAACCCGTCGATTTAGATTTATTTTTACGCATATTTAGAAATAATTTTAAACTATACAGGGTCACTCACAAAAGTTGTACAACTGTCATCTTTGATTTTTTCAATACAACGCCTTATTTTCTTCTGCTGATTTGAATTCTTTATGAAATTCTAGACATTTTTGGTATAACATAACCTATACTGAAAATCAACAGTTATCGAAATATATTTATCTAAATAAAACATAAAACACATATCAGGAAATTAAATAAGAAAACTACTTTACTAAATTTTGAAAATGTACACCATACAATGTCCTAGACGATGGAAAAACTCTTGTTGCACATTAGTAACTGTATCACATTGAATATTTCTTATAACAGTTCGAATACGATCCTTAAGAATTTCAATAGTATGTGGCTTATTTTTAAACACTTCGTTTTTCACATACCCCCAAAGAAAAAAGTCTAACGGGCTTAAGTCCGGCGATCTTGCCGGCCATTCTATTGTCCCACGTCGCCCAATCCATCGTCTCGGGAAGGTTTAATTTAAGTATCTCCTGACATCAGGTGCAAAATGGGGTGGTGCCCCATCCTGTTGATACCATAACAGTTCACTGGGAAGATCCGGATCGTTTACATTAGGATGTAGGGTAGCTAATGCTGGTATAAGATTCTTTTCCAAAAATTGAAGATACATTTGTCCCGTTAGTGACGAATCAAAGAAATATGGACCTATAACTTTATTGCCTACAATACCTGCCCATACATTAACACTTTGACGATACTGTGTATGACTTTCCCTGTACCAGTTAGGATTTTCTTGTGCCCAGTGTCTAAAATTTTGTTTATTTACTTCTCCATTGGGACAAAATGTTGCCTCATCTGTGAAACAAATTCTTCTGACAAATAATGGATCATGATTACACATGTTGGTCATAATTTCGCAAAACTCGTTTCTGCGATTTGAATCATCATTTATTAATTCTTGAACGAATTTCACTTTATAGCGATAAAAATTTTCTTTTTTCAAAAATTATCATAGGCTGCGTCAGTAGTTGCGTGAGAAGTTAAGAGAACGTCTAGTTTCTTTTCATCTGAGATCCTAGAGCGACCTTTTCCAAAGCGGTCCGTAACACTACCAGTATCCATCCATTTCCTTTCTATTTTGCTCACTGCAGACTGAGTAATAGGTTGCCTTTGAGGATATCTGTTGTTAAACAGCTGACAAACTTCTTTTTGTGTCCTAGTCTTATCACCAGTACCAAGCATTATTAGAATTTCAATTCTTTCTTTCTCTGTTAAACGCATAGTCAATATTTGAAATCAAAATGGCAGATCGTAAATAAATGATATGACTTGTCAACACAGTGACAGTGTCAAAGTCATTTTTCTTTGGGATTACGCGACAGACATAGGTAGGGTATACGAATGTCCGATAGGTTATTAAATACACAGGTTTTATTTAGATAAGAATATTTCGATAATTGTTGATTTTCAGTATAGGTTATGTTATACCAAAAATGTCTAGAATTTCATAGAGAATTCAAATCAGCAGAAGAAGGCGTTGTATTGAAAAAATCAAAGATGACAGTTGTACAACTTTTGTGAGTGACCCTGTATAGTTTAAAATAATTTCTAAATATGCGTAAAAATAAATCTAAATCGACGGGTTCGAGCGTTTTTCTGTTACCTTTTTAATTTCCAAGATAATGAATTTATTCCTTAATTTATCATAACCCGGTATAATAGATGGCAGTGCAGGTAAATGCAATATTGTATAATAGATGGCAGTGCAAGTCAATAGGAATTAAACTTAATTTCTTAATTTTGATGAGTGTCATTTCTATCACAGATGTTCCCTGGTAGCTTGCAAGATAAGTTTGGTTATTTTCATGGTATTTCCCTGTTAGTAGTTGTGTTGTGTGCGTGTATACTGTATCGTTGTTGCTGTTTAGAACTGTGGATTCATTAGTTATTGCAAATGGCGCATAGGCGAAAAGTAGATGCACAATCAGATTCAGATTTATCTGATTCATCAGAGGCAGCAAGTTTTAAAGTAGTGCCTAAAAAAGGAAAACGTGAGGTACGTTTTAATGAAAAATTGAAAACAACTTACGATTGGTTGGCAGGAGGAAAAAATATAAGTAGCGCAAAGTGCCGATTGTGTAAGAACGAGTTTACAATAAGTCATGGCGGCGAAAATGATGTTAAAAAACATATGAAAACCGATAAACACATAAAAAATGTTTCGAAACCATCATATAGTCGAAGAATAACATCGTTTTTTACAAAAAGTCAGGACGGCGGAGAAGAGAAAGATTTGATTACTGCCGCCGAGGTTATGTCATGGAAAACTATTCTCTAAGATGTTTTCAGATTCAAAGATAGCTGGAAAATATAGTTGTGGTAAAACTAAATCCACAAAAATCATCCAAAATGTGTTAGGCCCACAGAGCAAGCAGAATATTTTAGATGATCTAAAGGATAATCACTTTTTTTCAATAAGTACAGATGCGTCAAACAGAGGTAATTAAATTTAATGTGTATAACAGTTTCAGTGATACTAAGGTATTCTTTTTTCTTTTAGGAAATATTAAAACATTTCCATTAGTTGTCAAGTATTTCAAAAAGGACACTGGTGTTCATACAAAACTTATTTCTTTTTTTCAATTGTCAATGAAAATCAAAGCATCTTTACTGAATTAAAGAAAATAAATAGTAAAATTGTGCCAATGGGATGTAATTGTCACATTATTCATAATGCTTTGAAGCATGGCTTAAATAAGATGCAGACGTAGAGAGCATTATTATCAAATGCTGTAATGAATTTAGTAGTTCCAGTAAAGAAATCGCAGAGCTTAAAGAACTCTTTGAATGGTGCGACACAGAATGGTCTGAACTACTCAGACATGTACCTACTAGGTGGTTGAGTTTAGTTCCAGCTGCCGAAAGACTAACTTTAAACTATCAGTCTATTAAAACTCATTTTCTATCCAAAGACAACACGCCTCCTCTCCTAAGAAATTTTTTTGAGAGTGATATATCTGAAGCTTATTTAGGTTTTATTTGCAATGTGGGAACTCTACTTAACAAAACTATCAAAATGGATTGGAACAAAGACGACGGGAGAAGTTTTATGGATCAACTTCTAGGAGCATTTTACTGCGCAGTGATAATGAAAATGAGAAAACAATATTTGTAAAGGAGGCAGATGCAGTTCTTGAAACGATGGTACTTTATTTACAAAAGTGGTTTAATTATGATAATTTTAAATTAAAACAGAAAAACTAAAAAACACTTTTTTAAAGATTTATAAACATAAAAACTAATCTCTAAAAGGAACATTCTCATAACACTGGAACTGCTTAATCCTAAATTTTGGATTGAAAGTCGTTGGTATCCACATTCTGAAATGTGTATAATCCACGTCTTTCTTTAAATAATTGTAATTTTTTGATGATCTGTTTCTTATTAAACTCTACATCATCCGGTGTATTTGGATAATAGTAAACGGGGCCAGTTTTGCCTTTATCACTTTCTTTTTTTTTCGTAAAAAAGAGCCAAGAAAATTTTCATCTGAGATAGAAATAATTTTCCCATATAAACTATGTTTTTTATGCAGGCAGTCTTTCTTACTACTAGGAATTTAACTAAAACCCAGTCACATATGCTAAAATCACAATTTGCCTTAAAGCTATCAGTCTCATTAAATTATCATTGCAGTCTTTGATTTGGGAAGTGGTTAGAGATTCACTGGATTTTTTTCGCATCCAATTAGCTAGAGGAAGATCTTCACTATTATCGTCGCATGTTATGTAGCATTAATCTCATTGGCGCTTTGCTCGGGAGAATCATAAAAATCTTCTTCTACTAAAACATTGTCTTTATCTGCATAATTATTAAGCATTTCATCCTCATGTAAGGTGAGATCGCTTTCGCTGGAGCTATTACACTAAACACTTTTGCCAGGTTCAACTGATAATTTTTTACTTGTATTTTTTTTCCTTGGTTTCTCTGAATATCAGCTATTAAAGCTAATCATAGCATCACACTTAAAACACGTATTTAGGAGTCAACTTGACAAGTGGTTGCGTTTCGAATGACTTTTATAAATAAACTAAAAAATATATTGTATAAAAAAAAAGTTTTGTCCCGATACACCTCGTTTTACGGTACTTATTATGTTATATTTTATGATCCAATACAATAAAAATATTTTTATATTTGTCCCGCTTTTTTCCAACGAAAATCTGACAGCCCTGGCCCCAAAAAATTTTGCCACCCTACTGTTCACCCTGTATATTTAGCTATTGCTTACATCAATTAACGGGAGGTAGTAGTTTTTACGAAAATACTACTTAAACCAAATCTAGCAGCTGCAATTCCCACTTTCAGTTAAAAATCGTGCGTAAAAAGAGCAAAACTTTTATTAAATAAACGTGATGAATAGTTATTGGAAATTCCGACGTGTAGTAGTGGAGCTCGCCTCAAGCTGGGCCTTATATCACTGTCAGAGGCGCCGTTGCCAATTTGTTTCCTCTATGAGCGAGGTCTTAATGTTCCGTCGGTCGAGAAATGTTCTTGGCAAACCAATTGCCGACTCCATTCGGAACGATAAATCTCTCGACTTGACCGGGCTTTCTCGGGACTATGACCAGAATAGCGCGACTCGCCGACGTAATTACAATGAAAATCGCGTTACGCCGGCTTGATTTGTCTGTACGAATCCCGAATTGCGGTTAGGGTGATTGCGTAATAACAGATCTGTCACACTAGTTGGAGTTTAAATTGGATTGGAGGATGTTGATGGTAGGGACAATATTTGTTTACCTTATTCAACTTTATTACATACTTTGATATACTTGATGGCGTAGGATTAGTAGAGATTCATTTGTTGGGAAATTAGAAAGAACACCGTCTTTCTTTACTTTCAAATGAATGAAGGAGATTCTACTGCAGTAGTGTTCTGTGACCTTAGCAAGGCTTTCGATTATGTAGATCATGAAATACTGTTGAGGAAATTGGAAATATATTATGTTTAAATCATATTTGTATTGCGTTAGCGAAGAGAGAGCCTGAGCTTCTGACTAGCGTTAATGCAGCTGTTCCACAGGAATTTGTTTTGGGTCCCTTAGTGTTTATACATTAACGATGTCACTATGTTGTCAATCTCTAGAAAATCCACAATGTCCGCAGATAATACAACAATTTTGTGGAGCGGTGGGGATACACAGATCTTAAACATCTGTAAGCAAAGATCTGATTATAGTTAAGGGGTGGATGGATGCTAACTATCTAAAATTAAATATTTCTAAAACAAATATCATGAAATTTAAATGTAAAATAAATTATGTTTATCTGGACTGGACCCAGGCTAACTCTGCTATTGCCGCTCTTACTACAGCCGGCGTAATTTCTTGTACACACTGCCTGATGTCTGTTTCCAGGTGATCGACGTTTTGGAATGGCAGGTGAAGATAAAACTTTTCTTTTAACAGTCCCCAAAGGAAAAAGTCAAATAGTGTTGGGTCAGGAGATCTGAATGGCCACGGGATTGCAGAATACCTTCCTATCCAGCCATTTGAAAAAGTCCTTTGTAAAAAATTGAGAACTATCTATGTACCATGACTGAAAACTTGTGACGTGGACAAAAATTCGGTCAATCAATCAATCAAACCCCACATATTACCTATAACTTATAATGGAAATGTTTAAACTTAAAAAAAAATACCTGTAAAGAGAAAAAAATTGAAAAAATCGCAGCTGCGAAAGCAAAATGTTTTAATTGTCTTGTACCGAAAAATTTCGTTAAGAAAAAACACATTTTCTAAAAAAATGTCCTACCAACTGACCCTGTATAAAATAATATAAACTTTATTACTTTTCCGAACAGTATAATACTGAATTTCGTTACATTTCCTATGCTAAACATATACCAGCATACAAAAATTAGAAACTCGTGCCAGTATCCTAAAAAACCTCACAAAATATATAAATATACAGGATTATATACTAAAAAATCTATCTGTCCCGTATCCAATTAAATGCAAGTATTTTGCTGCTCTAACTGATCCTAAAACGACGACGACTGAATATAGTCGAATGCGATCTTATCGTGCGGGTCCAAAGGTTACCAACATTATGAATCAAATCAGAAAACACAGTGAATACCAAAATATTGTGTGATTCTTTTATCGAGCTATTAAATCTCTATGGGCTATTTACAAATATACAGGGAGAAAGAAAATAGTTTTTTTTCATTATATTACGCAATATTATCAAGATAGCCACTTAATATTATTTTATATATTAAATGCCGTGGGACTAAATGAGAAAATTCGCTAAATATGTATTTGGTTAAAAATTTTTTGGTTGGCAAAAACAAAATTACACAAATTGGCAAGCGCCTTAATAAAGTCGGAAGGCGGTTCGAATCAGCGGAACAATCAGGATATGTTCTGTTTATACAGCCACTTAATGAAAGTGAGATTTTTTATCAATCACCAAAAATTATGAGTCCCGCTTGACCTAAAAATCTAACCATTTATACAATGTCATTTATTTAAATGCGGGCCACCCCTGTGCAAAGAAAACTTGTTTTCTTTTTGTATTGTGATAATAAAAACACAAGTTATTACTTCCCTCGCGAGATTTTTTCAGATCTTTACGATTAAGGGTCCCTAGATGCCGGAAAACAGGTTTTCTCAATTCCGTCTGTCTATGTATGTCTGTCCGTCAGTCTCTCTGTTCGTGGCATAGCTAAAAAACTACTTATCCGATTTCTTCAGATTTCAGTCTAAAATTATGGGCCATGCATGCGAAAAATACAGGCTATATATATATATATATATATATATATATATATATATATATATATATATATATATATATATATATATATATATATATATATATATATATATATATATATATATATATATATATATATATATATATATATATTAATGTATATATATAGCCTGTATTTTTCGTTAGCCCCGAGTTTCTGGTAAAGCGATTTTACCGATTTTTATATATCAAATTTTGTCTTATAATTATAGACTAAAAAATACCATCACTTAAAAAGTCATCATCTTCTGAGTCGTCCTCAAACGGCGCAATGATGATTGGTGCTATTTCGACATCTAGAACTCATTCTTGATTCCACCATTCACGTGTTTTTCGTAATATGATTTTGCCCCAGCCCATATTAATTCTATTGCGTTAAACTGGCAATGGTATGACGGCAGTCGTAAAACCTCATGTCCATTTTACCGTAATATTTCATCTACGGTATATATTGTTGGTTTTTTAATAGTTTTTGCCATTAAAAGAAGTTCTAGTTTCATATTCGGTAAACGATTTTGTTTTTGTATTATTATCACTTTTCTTCCAGGATGAAGTAGGTTGTTTATTTAAGATTCTTGAACGATAAGATGCGTTGTTCAGAATGATTAAAGATTCGGCATCTAAAGTTGGAATCAGTTGTTCTTTTAACCACTTTTCAAACAGTTCTCAGTTCATATTATCATGGTAGTCCATACTTTTGGATGTTGAAGAAAACAGTAAACTTGCATCTGGGAGAAATCCTGTTGAAGAACCTGCATGCAAAATGATGAATCGTTTTCCCATCCCACATTCCTTTTTTCTCTTGACACTTTTTACAGACTCGTCCTGTCAAGATTTCGAATCACTTCTATTAGAAAATATCCAAGTCTCGTCTAAAAATACCACTTTTCTAAATTTTGACCCAACATTTTTATTAATTTTGACAACGATTTTAGTCCAATTTCCAATATGCCTCGATTATTTAAAGCTTCTTTTAAAACTTGAAGGGTTTTATTAATTTTTGATGTGTATAAATCGTAAATCGCATTACGAACATCCATTTTTACATGGTTTTTACTTAAGTCTTCTGTCTTTGGCTTTTTTCGTGTACATTTCGTAATCTTCTTCGGTAGTAAATTATGCTTTTTTTGATGGACAATTTTCTGCACAGTCCTTATACCGATTCCCTGAGCTTTTGCTACTGTCTCCTGGATTATTTATTTTATTTTTATTTTATTTATTTATTTTCGTAATATTTTATTAGATTTAATACCATTTTTTTTGCTTGTGGATGCAAAAAACCCGAAAATTGTTTTCTATTACTCATTTTGTCACTGACTTGTCAATCTAACTTTGAAGTGACATCGCTCAAAGATTTTTGCAACTGCTGCTATTTATATGTTTATCTTCTTTTTTCATATGAAAATATCATAGGCCTATTAATTCATTTTTCAGATTTTATGCGGAGGATATTATTACACGTAATAAAAGCAAAACAAATTTAAAAAGTTTGTCGTTGATAAATCGTATGACCCGCACGATAACACTGCTTTTGACTATAGCACGTTTATTATAGGAATATCTATGTAATGCATGCAATCGAGAATGACGGTTAATTTATTTAGAGATATTTTATAAAACTTGAAAAATATTATCCTTCAAATTGTAGGTATCTACTTAAAAACATTCAAATTTTATACTGCCAATTTTACCAATACCCAAGAAATCCTTTTTGAGTCCCCAAAATCAAATAATTTTTACTTAAATATTTATTCAATTACACTTCTGACAGTGACGAAAGCCAAGGATGAACGGATGTTTTGAAATGTTTGATCATCTCAGAGAAACCTAGAAATTGTACTCAGAAGCGTGCACTTAGCAGTAGCTAGGAGAAAATATTATAGAGGTTTCTGGAGTCACATAAACGCTCTATCCTTCTGTCAGGAAATAATTCCGATTACTGTTTACAATGAGCCCTACAGTGAGGTTAAATTTAGACATTAAAATTTCAACTTTGAAAAATCGCAGTCATTTAACCGCGTTCGCTAAAATTTTGACATTTGGTCACAATCTACCTACGAGTATTTAGTTGCGTAAAAAAATACCCCACGCCCTAAGTGTATTAGCTTTCTTGTAATACAGGGTAATGTGGAAAAATGTACCCCCATTTTTGGGAAACTTTACAAATTTTATCTTGTAATTGCACCCTCTATACATACTCAGAATCCTTCACAGATATTCCATTTTATGTATATTTTTAAGCACTTTTCCATGCTGTAATCAGTTTTCCGACAGGGCGCCTGCTTTTTTCTCTTTCTACTTTCAGGTCATTTTTCCGACAGAGATGCATTCAGGTTTTTGTTCTCCTCTATATTTCCAATGATAAATGTCTCTTGCCAAATTTCGCTAGGACGCACCCAGTTAGAGCTATAAGCGCCCCAAAACACCCTTTTTTCGAACGAAAAAAAATCGTAAAATCACGAAACGGGTTCTGTAGGACCAGAAGGGCCATCGTTCCAGAAAGTTTCGACAAAAAAAAAATTTTTTGGTCGACTTTGCGGTACCACATCTCCGGTACCGAATGTGGTACAGAAAAATTTGCAAAACAAATCGTGTAGATCTACGTCTCCTCTAAAAACAATGTCAAATTCATCGCCCTATCTCTAATAGTTTCCGAAAAATAACCCACCGAAAGGTCGAAAAACACGGTTTTCTGAAATGACACGACCTACACCAGGATTTCGTGCCCGAGTGTACGAGCCATAGTAACAAACGGCTTCGCAGCCGTTTGTTTACAACTCTTTTATTTTGTTTTTAATTACTTAATGCTCAGAAGTATTTCGGTATAGTTTGAAGGCCAACTAACTCAATTATGGTGTGTTGTATAAAAAACAAGTTTATATCCAATTAAAGAAATTACCAGTTGAAGTCCTTTGCTTTTATTATGCGCATCGTGCCTGTGCCGTGCACTTTAAACTGCATTATAAAGTTTCTCATTATCTCAGAGCTGCACGTTAAACACTCCAAAACGCTTAATGCTCAAAGTAGTCCGTTCTCAAACGAGCTGGAACAACGTCCAAGCACGCAGCGCCATTTGGCTAATTATTTAGACGAATCTCGACCACCATTACCTGACCTTTGCCAATTAAACTAAATATGAAGTTGCTTAGAGTAGAGCTACACGGAGAATAGTTTCCGTTTTAATGGGTAATTAAAATGGGTTGAGTTATTATGATGCATTTGTTTCATATAGTGCAAGGAGTAATTAGACTATTCCATAAATGGCTGGTTGCCTAATAATGGGGTTATATCAATTATATAATAGGTTATATAGGTTTAATTTGTCGCCAATAATAACTCGAGAGCTAAACTCCAATATTTTCCCGTGTATAATACACTATTTTTTTTTGTCACAGGAAAAACGACGATTTATTATTGAAGATAGTTAAATGAAATATCTGTCAATTTATTTATGTGATAATATAAAGTGCCACACTTGTTCTATGTTTGATAGCAGAGAGTATGTAATTGTTTTAAGATAATATAAATCTACCCTAAGTGGTTGATTGAAAGAGAGGCAGTAAAGTTAGTGTGCAAATCACCGACTGCTCAGGGAGATTGGTTCGATTTCTATTTATAAGGGCGCCAACAGTTCTACACCAGTTGACCGTTAACCGCTCTAGATGTTATGAGTACCACTCCTCAAGTCCACTAAGATAAAATTAATTAAAGTTAGTAGTAAAAAAAAACGAAGCATATTCAACAAATAACATTTATTAACAAGTTCAGTGCTCCCCAAAATATTTCCAGAAATATGTATCTCCTGGGGGTTATTTTATATAACATATGAAAGAAATTGGCCTCAATTGAAGTTTTTTTAAAAAGATGACAATTGAATAGCTTAGATGAAAAAGGGCCCATTTTTTAAAAATCAAATTTTTCAGGAGAGACAAAAAACTGTTTTTTGTAGTAGAAAAATTGAAACTTAATAAATCTGAATAACACACATAATAGTGATATGTTTTTCAAATGTAATTCCATAAAAACGATTTAAAAAAATATATATTCACAGGAAAAAACAGACTTAGAAATATAAAAAATTGGGCCCTTTTTCTTCCAGTTCGTAATGTAGCAGTTGCTATAGAGGAAAAAGAAGATAATAACTAACAAATTCGGAAAGAAACCATTTTTATTTGACAAAATAACGTTCAAAACTACTGTTTAATACATAATAATAAAATATTCTTCAAATATTCTTAAAAAACTAACAATCCTCCAGTTCATTCTCGTGTGCACATGTAGCGCCAGTCAAGGAATCATAAAATGCGATGGCCTTTTCATCTTTCAAAAACTTGCAAAGTTCCTTAATATTTTGCAACTTTGGAGCATTAATAGGTAAATCACCAGTGTAAGCTAGCTTTTCGGGTATAGGGACAAATCCAACACCAGGTTTCAAAAGGCGGAAAACATGGGGATTTACATTATTTAACGAAAAGCTGCCAAACATTAAATCTTTTGATTCAGATTTAAACTCAAAAAACTTATACTTTGTTATTTGGAACTTCAACTTATTTGTGGTAAAAGTTTTTTTAAAAAACGGTTCTGATAATCCGTTTACAAAGTCTTTCACCATATTTCTTTTAAGCTCGACAACGGTAAACTTGCTACTTATGATACTGTTCCAGTCTGAAGGCGATTCGACTATTTCTCTTTTTCTTTGCATTTTCTCTATTATAGCAGAATGCCTGTCACATGGTAAGAAACTGTGGCCTCGTTGTGGAAAAAAATGTTGGATGTTTTCAAACTTACCATTTAGTACCAACGCCTGCCAAAACTTCAGCATATTTTGATTATGAATTTGTCCTCTGCAACCATCAGTAAATACATACAGTTTTTTTACGGTGCTAGGCAAGAATGCGTTTATGTAATGACTAAGTACAGAGATTACTTCATTACAACCCCGCTTTGCAGTATTTTCTGTCCAAGTATACATAATACTTTTTGATTTTTTTCCAGAGTAAATGGACATACAGTACATCCAAAGCTGTCTTTTATAGAATACGTCAGAAGTAGACATATGTGGGCAGGGTATGTTCTGCTTGAAGTCAAAACAGAGAACTTCGGTATCCTCATTTTCTTTAGAATCTAAAAGACATTTTTTCATCTTAGTATAGAAAAGCTTTGCCTTCATTTTATGCAGTTGGAGATCAGTTTGCAAACTTCTTTTTAATGCCCCATTTTTTTCCCCACAAATTTTGGCTTCCATTTCGGAACAAGTTGTACAAACATCTGAACGAGGGCGACCAAATGTGTAGTTGTAGTTATCACGGAAATACTGCAGATAAAAAGAATATTTCACTTCACATTTTAATTTTTGTAGGTTGCGTTCATTTTGTTTAGCATCTTGAAGAACTTCTGGGTAATGTTTTTCCAAAAACATTTCGTACATTTTTAAAACACTGAGTTCCGAAGACAGATACCTTCTTCGCTCACCGCTCGGTCCATAGTGTACAATATAATATGGAAAACTTTTTTATGCACCCCACGACTATCAGTGGGTATCGCAGCTACAGTCTTCGACGCACTAATATTTCGCACCCTTTTGGACCCAATTCCATGCAAACTGGCAAATCCTTCACGGCAAACAGGCAGCACTTTCTCACCGACATGCACTTTATAGCAGAAATTGAACTTTCTTTTAAACACACCCCTTCTTTTCTGATTTACTGGCGAAAATGTAATAAGGGCTTGTAGGTAGACATTTTGAGCTACGTGGTCCCCAATTTCATTGAAGTTTTGCAATATACGAGTCATTTCTTCTGCAGAAAATGATAATAAGCATTTTCGTTTACATCTAAAAAGGTCATGAGCTTTATACCTAACATATTTAATAAAATTTATTATACCTTACCTGCATTTTTCGCCTGTTCTTCTAGCGGCTTTTTCTCCTTTTTTAGAAGTATACTCTAATCCTCTCGCTTTTAACTTTTTATTTTTTACACTTTTCCACTTGTCTATATTCCTTTTTCTCTTTAATTTTATTATACTTGCCTCCTCGTTCTCTGAATTATTATCCATTATTACATGAAAACATAAAAACACTGACACTGACACTTTGGCTTTAAGGTTATGTTTACAAAATTTCCTGTATATTAACTTGTCGAAAGAAAGGCCCAAATGCAGCAAATGGGCCGTTGTTTTACTAAGCGAAAGAAACACAGCTGATTTTACTACGCTTTCAATACGTTTAGTGGGCCTTTTTTTTACTGGTCATATGCGGATTTCGATAAAGATTCGGAATTGGGAAAATTCCGGATTTGGACAAACTGCACGGATGGGCCCTTTTTCATCTAGGCTATTCAATTGACTGTGTAATGATCCCATGTTAATCAGTTTTCATACCTCATATGCTGAGAGAAAAAACTAAAGTATATTCAAATAAAGATCACTATCCAAATATTAGATCAACTGTGTAAAATGTTTTCTGAAAATAGCTAAAGAATCACAAAACAACAAACTAAATGTTCAATAAAACCTGAAAATTAAGTAATACGGATGAGAAAAGAAATTTTCAATCAGCTAATGACAGGTAAAAGTATTAGACTCCAAAATCTATAAATGTTGAGTAAGAAAATCTTTAAGTTGTTTTAATTTACCGAACAATTTGATCTAACAGTAAAAATTTATCAAAAGATGCAAAATAATCAAGCAATTAATTAACTTCATTAATTCAAATACAATTAGCAACAATAGAATAAAAAAAGAGTATTATCTAAGAATCTAAGAGCAAGCAAATAACAAGAAAAATTTATATAACAAAGTTTCAAATCCAATCACCAGTATTACCTAACAAATTGACACCATTGTTTTATATCAAAATATCTTTCTAAAGCAAGTAAATACCATAAATTATAAATATTATCACATATTCCATTAGTGTTACCTGTCTATAACACTTATTATATACCTAGTATAAACTAATTAGATCTTATAAGTTAAAATTTCAAGATGTGATCATACTTTACAACAACACTGTATCTTAAAGTATATTATACTATCAAATGTTGCCAGAAACCTATAGACTATTGTGTCATAAACTTATACTGTGATGTTCTGTATCTTAAAGCCTACTATACGGTCAAATGCTGACAAAAACCTATAGATTCTTGTGTCCTAAACTTATAATGTGATATTTGAGTATCACCGTGAGTTATAAAGTAAAAATAATCTTATTGACAACACCAATAATCATGGTTTATGCACACCAGCAGTAGTTAGAACTTTATATCAAAAAGTATACTCTAAACTCAAAAGAAATAGAAAAAGTCATAAAGTTGATCAGCAATAAAAAATAAAGTCAATTCAGCACAAGGGATGTTAAAATTAAGATACTTATCTAAGTGTCTATCAGCATCGGTGACTTAGATCAGCAATCTATGATGTAGGTGTCATCGAAGACATTTACAGCAGGAAAACTGGGTACATACACGTACGTAAGTACTAGGTAACAGACTTCTGCTCCACTTACAATGACACATCCAGGTTCAAACCCTGGTTAGAAGAACAGGAACAAGAAGTAGAAGAGGAGGGAGAAGAAGAAAAAAAAACGCTAGAATAGTACAAACGTCTAAGATTTACATCCCAAATACAAGTATATACGTCTGTTTAACAACTCAACACCCAGTATATCAAATAAAGAAAATAATTCCAAACAAAAATGTATCAATATTTCCCAGCTTGACCTCATTTAAACCAATTTACTCAAATTACAAAAAATCTTAAGTCATTCTATTATAGAAATTCAAAATATTAGGCTCGTACATGTCTATTACGATACATAATATTATCAACTACAACCCCTTAACATTATATATATACAAAATATTAATTAATACTAATATAGATACTTTACAGCCCTTATAGTGAATAGTAACAAGAATCCACCTTTAAAATCTTGTAGATATCAATACAAAATGTCATTACTCCAGTATATGTAAGTAAATATAAGATGTTACAGACAGAAAATGTAAATCGCTGATACAATATTGTTCAATTTTGCCAATTTGGTTAAAGCAGATAGCATGTATTTATATCTTAAAAGGTTGTTTCGGTCTCCAAAGAAATATGAAAATTAAAGTGATTTTTATAGATATATAGCCCTCTTTCGTAATTATAACATACTGTTGTAATAGTTGTATTGAAACACACTTATTAAAGAAAACAAATTATCCCCAATGTATTTACTATTCTTTACTTTATGCAAACTTAAATAACAATTGTCTTATGGAGGTTACAAATAGACCCTTTTGTATTGCAGAAATAAACTTAATAATTATAACAAACATAAGGTATATATATACATTCAGCACATATCTTAGAAAATGAAAATTTTATTGAAACATTGTTTGCTACACAAATCAAAGGGCAATCAAGTGATAGCTCTTAATTTCAATAAGTAAAATAACTCTGTGGCCTTGTATTTACTTTTAATTAAGAGAACTATATCTTTTTTATATATAAACAAAAAGACCTTAGTGATAGAATATAACCTTATCTAGAAAATAACCTATACAAAATAATATGGCAAAATAAATATGTACAAGGAAAATATATCACATTTTAGTGAATATAAAATTGGGTTATCTTACCTTATTTGATGGTAAAGGGTTTCTTATTAGTCATTTCGTAAAGTTTGTCCCATCAAAAAAATATGCTAGGTGGTCAAGTGCAGTTAAATCCTCACAAGAGAGTAATAAAAGGTTCCTCAACCAAAAATATTAAGGTACAACGTAATTAAATATACATAGGAGCCTTTTTAACTAAGTTGTCGACGTAAATCCCAAAAGATGGTCTGGATTAAACCAGGATCAATTCGCCGACAAACTTTCACACTTCACCTTCACCTTCCAGAGAGACAAGAAGCTTAATCTACCTCACCACCAGGTCAAGGCAGCAGTAAGGGGATGACAATCCGTCAGTGGTGCCACTTTACTAAAATCAAACTGACCAAATCTGGACAATAGATCAGCCAATCCTTGAGCTGGACCACAGGAAAGAAAAAATATTTAAAGGAGAAGAAAGTAAAATTACTAATTGAACAAAACTAAGGCACCATCTACACGAAGACTAGTCAATTGCCTCAATATGAAGCGGAAGATTTCGCTAAGCAGAGACCGCGAGCACCTTACTACATCGATAGGAGATGTACAGTACCGGATTTACTGATTTGTATGCATTAAAATGTAGTGACGAAATTAAAATGTTACAAAAGTTGAAAAATGTCTGATTCCGAGTTTTCTCTGACTTCACCTGAGTTAGTAGAAGCAGCGAAAGTAGCGTCACAAAAATTATTACCATCTTAAAAATGGCGGAAAATTTACCAAACCGCGTATTCAAGGTTTCCTTGCTTATCCTGGAGCAGTTTAGCTTGTTGGAATCCTAGGTATTTATAGGTCTCTCCTTGGTTCATCTCTTGAAGTATTTCTCCTTTGGGTAGGGCTACATCTCCATTAATGACTTTGCCTTTTTCGATGTTTAAGGCTTTATATATGGTTTTCACCATAGAGCTTAATATCATCCATCTACAGAAGGTGGGATATGGTTCGGGAATCGTCTCTATTGGCTTTGATGTTGAAGCCATGTCAGGTATTGTTGAGCAACGTCGAGAGGTGGTTCATCGTGAAGCAGAAACAAAGTGGACTTAACGTCTCCTTGGTAAATTCCCCTATTGATGTGTATCTCATCGGTGATAAGAGATTGATCGCTATTATAGATCCTAAGGTACGTTCTCCATTTATGCTTGATAGTTGTAAAGAAATTGGGTAAATTTTGTATATTCCTATTACGTCTACGTGCCTGCTTAAGTACCACAGAGTCGATGATAAGTTCTTGTTTGCATCTTTGATGGTCTCGAATGCATCCCTTCTATTCCTCGGCTAATAGGTTATGACTGTCAATACGATGATAGATACGACTTGCTATGCATCCTGTTCTAGTACATGGTGGGCAAACAGGGTGATGGGCCTGTACTGGGAAGAATCGTCTGTCCTATTGTTTTTGGGTAGCATAATTGTAGTGCCTTGCGTTAGAAATGCGGGGGTTGTCTCCGGATGTTGCATTATTTTAATAAAATGACGGGCCATAGCTTCATGGAGGACCTCAGATTTCTTTTACCAGAAATTGTGAATATGGTCAACTCCTGACGACTTCCAGTTGCTTGTTCCCTTAATACAGATGCTAACCTCCTCCTTGGTGATAGAGTCAAATTCCATTTGTGGGGTTTGAATCTGATCACATTGAGATTGTATCCATGTAGCATTTCGGTTATGCTCTTTTGGTTTTTCCTAGATGTTCGACCAATACTCGGTCAAATGCTCGTTGCTCGGCAGCATCTTCTCAGTATTGGTTTGATCTTTGGTGTTATTGATAACCCGATTGAACTGTCTTTGATTTGCGTTGAAAAGCCAGTTCTGTCGTTTTCTCTTTGAGCATTCGTTGTATCTCTGCAGACGTTTCGCTTAAGCTGTTAGTTTCATCTTCCTAACTGTCTTTTAATGCGCGTCTTAAGTCTACTGGAGGGGTATTCATTCTTCCGAAATTCTGTGAGTCTTCCTAGTTCCTGTCTCAAATCGCCAATTGTCTTGTCAAGTCTTTTCTGCCATGTGGGTTCTTGTCGGTGTGGAGTTTTGCCTATTTTCTTTTGAGAAAGCACTTGTTGTTTATGACATTGAAGGATAGCAACGGCAGAGCAGTAGATGAGTGTGTGGAGCTTCTCAAGGATGTCATACTCCAAACTAAACTCTGCTAGTATGGTGATGAAAACCTTGAGGATGCTGTGAGTCTCCCAACTAGTTCTAAGTCTTGGGAGCTTAGGTCTTTGAGTCGGATCTAGGCCGTTCAACTCCAGGTTTACAAATATCGAATCATTAGTTTCCATTTCTTCGCTAAAATAGAGTCATTGTCTTGTTGAATGACTTTTATTTAAACAATGTATTGTCGCGAAGGACGTATACGCCAATTAGGATATTCTTCAGGATATACGCGTTCGGTATGTGCAGCATTTTTACCACATTGCCCGTAAATTATCAGCATATCTACTTGCTCACTTCTTGTCAACATAACTTTTTCTGTATAACATTTAAAAATGAACTTTTAAGATGAAACGAATAACCTAAACCTTACTTGGTATTATTATAACAATTTTCCAACTGACAGGATGGCTGACACTGTTATTCATATGTTTTAATAATTCAGACTTCCATGGCAATCTTTATGATTTAAGGTTTTGAAAATGATATTATCTATGCCGTGAGGAGGATAATTCGAAACCCTGATTGGTAGCTAAATTTCAGGAATAGGTATTTCGATTTGTGTTAGGTACTTGGTATTTATTTTTCAATTTAGTTTTTATTTCCACTAGTTCACCACTATTTGAAACGTGTTTATATTCGATGGATTCGTATTGAAGAGGTGCATTTAGCTGTAAATTTCGTCGGTCCTTCTGTCTGTCTGATTGACTTCAAGTATTAGGCAAAAATTAAGGGTTATATGGGGGTTACCTGGTAATATTTTAGTGAAAATTTCAGACCTATATTTTATAGCCAATAAGATGCCTTTATTTTTCAACGTTACCATAGCAACGGGTCGGATTTCTGGATATTTTTGCCTCAAGGTTAGACTGGAGGTGATTACACTGGAAATCTTTTTGACATGTCATGTGATAAGACAGAAAATTTACGTTATTGCATTATTGTTTAGATATGTTATTCCAAAGGGGGGCTTTCAATAATAAAACGACTTTATATGGTCGACAACATATATTACATATTTACTTTAGATAAACAACGAATAATCCTAGCCATCAAAGTAGACGAAAATAAATTTTGGTGTGAAATTTTCTTACTGAATCGTCCATGTGCATAAATTAATACCGGAAATTATTTCCTTGGTGATGAATTTTTTAAGACAATTTACGAATTCAAGATGGCGAAACAACATTCCGGCCAAATGACATTTTTAAAAAAATCTTATTCAACTGACTTTAAATCTTGCAGAAATATTAAATGTAGCATAGGGGTATATACGAAAGCGTAGAAGGGCCACAATTTTTTTATTTTTATTTTTGTAACAAATTCCGACTTCTAACTCGGAATTCCGACTTCTATCTCGGAATTCCGACTTCAATCCCGGAATTCCGACTTGTAACTCAGAATTCCGACTTCTATTTCGGAATTCCGATTTCAATCTCGGAATTCCGACTTCTATCTCGGAATTCCGATTTGTAACCCGGAATTTCGACTTCTATCTCGGAATTTCGACTTCTCTCTCGGAATTCCGACTTGTAACTCGGAGTTCCGACTTTTATTTCAAAATTCCTACTTCTATCTCGGAATTCTGACTTGTAACTCGGAATTCCGACTTCTGTCTCGGAATCCCGACTTCTATCTCGGAACTCTTACTTGTAACTCGGAATTGTCGTCTCGGAATTCCGACTTCTATCTCGGAATTCCTACTTGTAACTCGGAATTCCGACTTCTGTCTCGGAATTCCGACTTGCAACTCGGAATTCCGACTTTTATTTCAGAATTCCGACTTCTATCTCAAAATTCTAACTTGTAACTCGGAATTGTCGTCTCGGAATTCCGACTTCTATCTCGGAATTCCGACTTCTGTCTCGGAATTCCGATTTGTAATTCGGAATTTCAAATTTTATTTCAGAATTCCGACTTCGGAATTCTAACTTTTAACTCGGAATTGTCGTCTCGGAATTCCGACTTCTATCTCGGAATTCCTACTTGTAACTCGGAATTCCGACTTCTGTCTCGGAATTCCGACTTGCAACTCGGAATTCCGACTTTTATTTCAGAATTCCGACTTCTATCTCGGAATTCTAACTTGTAACTCGGAATTGTCGTCTCGGAATTCCGACTTCTATCTCGGAATTCCGACTTTTTTATTTCAGAATTCCGACTTCTATCTCGGAATTCTGACTTGTAACTCGGAATTCCGACTTCTGTCTTGGAATTCCGACTTCTGTCTCGGAATTCTAACTTGTAACTCGGAAATGTCGTCTCGGAATTCCGACTTCTGTCTCGGAATTCCGACTTGTAACTCGGATTTTCGACTTCTAGTAGTGTTTTCACATAAATGTTCCAATTTTTGCTTTGGATGCGTTGTCCGGTGACTGCACATTTAATAATTTTCCTTGTGATAAAGACATTTATGACTTGTGTAAAGTATTAATTGCTGAAAATGTCTATAAATAGTATCTAGTATGATAAAATCTAACCCCTGAAGATGTAGAAGACAAAGAAATTTTAATAAATGAGGAAAAAATAAATAAATTATTAAATTCTATCCCTTGTAGAGACACCATGGACGGCAATGCAAGCCAAACTATTTATAGGATGCTTTTACCAACATATCTGTAAATAATATCAAGTATAAATAAAAAGTGCAGCGAATCTCTAAAAAGTAGATAACTTAAATAGATTTTAATAAATAAGAAAAAAGTATAATTCACCCCAAGTAGACTCCCTCGGATGGTAGTGCAAGCCAAAATATTTATAGGGGGCTATTACCCCAATGTCTGGAAATAATATATATTATGAATTAATGTAGCAGCGGGTTTCGGAAAGGGTAGAAAATTCAAATTAATTTTAATAAATTAGGAAAAATTCAAATAATTTAATTACCAATGTGTCTAGAAATAACAACTCTATGAGTATGCATAAAAGTGGCAGTGAGGTCCTTAAGGGTAGAAGACCCCGGCCTGCCGAGTCATTCTAATATATTAATGATGTGTCTATTACAAACTTTTATGACAAGTAGAAGAAGATCCAAAACGGGTAATGAAACTTAATAAATTATAAAAAATCTAAATGACTGGAAATGATAGTCACAGAGTGTATAATCAGCAATGAAGTCTACTGTATTAGATATTTTGTCAGCAAACCACGTATATCAAGGTACACATTTTGATATTTTGGACAAATTAAAAGGAATAGCAATTCCTTTTGATGGGTGTGATCAACACCGAAAAAATTTACAACTACGATCATTAGGCCTTGTCAGTAGAATGCGCTTTATTTGTAAAGAAGTTTACCGAATAGGTAAAGCTAAAAGAAAGAAAATAAGGTGCTTGAAGAAACAATGAAAATTATAATTAACTTTTCACTGTGTTCCTGTAGTCTGTTTTGATAGATTGATGTCCTTCCACAAAGTTAGAAATAACGACTACAACGAAAACTTGATTTATGAGGATGTGATTTGCTAACAATTTTTTTTTGCTGAAATCATGTTCCAGATTTTAGTTTTCAAACTAAAATATCAATGTCTTTGTTTGTGGAGAAATTCTAATAAATTGTAGTTTAAAAAACTGAATAACACGCTTTAATAGTAAACTGAACTAAAAAAACCCCTTTGGACGAGAATAAAGTGATTAACAAGAAAATTAATATCATTGTGAAAACAGCGTGGGTCTGATATCAGTTATTATAAATATTTTATAGACATAATTTCTGAAAGTAAAGTCAGTTTGAATATATGGCATAAAAACAAAATTTATTTTTTTTCTTTTTAGTTCACTTTTTCTATTAAAGCGTGTTTTTTAGTTTTTTAAAGTATAATTTTTTTTTCTTTTTAGTTCCGGTTACTATTAGAGCGTGTTTTTTAATTTTGTCAAACTGTAATTTATTCTTCTTAGCTACCTCCTCGTGCCGAAAATGGGTAATTTGCGCGCCTGCTGCCTTCCTTGTATATAGTAGCCATTTCCCCCTCTCCGAGATGAAATTTTTTTATCCTGACTTATCAAATCATTGCATGGTCATCAATTGTAATCTGGCGTAATAAAGTGGGTTTTTCTGACTTTATTTTAGTTATTATGTTTTGTATCATACATAGAATGTATGATAACTGATTAGTTATGTTCCTGTCCTTACTTGAAAAAGTCAACCTAAAATCTCTTATACTTTGATGAAATTTAATCTGAATGAATAATAACCGATTTGAAAAATAAAGATTAATGAATAATCGTTTAACGAAATATAAGTTACTTTAATAGATGCTAGTTATTTACTCAAAGAAATATATTTTTTGAAACAAATACATTTCTTTTCTCCTAAAAGAAAAACAATAATAATTATATTTGAATTTTAGGTATAATAGAAAATAGTTGGTAAATTGGGAAAAGTACAATACTTGGGAATAAATGACGATAAGCCTTGAAGAAGAACGAGGAGACATATGCCCCCACACTACAGTGCATATATTAAAATCTGAAAAAAAAATATATATATATATATATATATATATATATATATATACAGGGTTATTCACGCAACCCGTTCATTATAAGTTTTTGATAATGCCATTTAGATAAAAATTTCAAATTTTGGGATTAAGGTAAGGTCAAGGGGTACTTCTTTTCTGAAATATTTTCAACTTTCTGCCACTTCCGGTTTAACCGGAAGTTGGTATCAACTCGCTTATTTTAAATGGAACACCCTGCATTTTATGATATTTTTAGATTCTACGGAGAATGTTAATGCTATTTTATGTAGCATGTCCTATATGATAGTTTAATAAAAACCTGATTATTTCGAAAATGGTTACGAATAGGTATAGGGAACCTTAATACAGTTCGATAGAAAATTAAATTCTACATTTGATAGTGCATAAAGTATAGGGTGTCCCATTTAAAAAAACGGACTTCAGCGGCTTTGAAAATGTGAATGTTTGCCGCTGAATTTAGGACACCCTGTATAAAAATAGACAAATTCAATAAAAAAAATAGAAACCTAAGATTATTTACCGATGGTCTGCAAAATATGAAGATTATATTTTCAAAACTTACAAAAATATGAGATATTAAAATTTGGTACCCTGAAGGCTCATTTTTGGTTCAAGGTCAAGTATCTTAAGAACACTTGAACCTAGGTATAGGATATGCTACATAAGATAGCATTAAAATCATAAAAATATCATAAAATATAGGGTGTTCCATTTAAAATAAGCAAGTTGATACCAACTTCCGGTATATATATATATATATATATATATATATATATATATATATATATATATATATATATATATATATATATATATATATATATATATATATATATATATATATATATATATATATATATATATATATATATATATATATATATATATATATATATATATATATATATATATATATATATATATATATATATATATATCTGAAAATGCGTGCACCCCTCCATGCTTTTGCATTTTTTTAACATAATATGGATCAGATGTTTTTACTAAATGGCGTTTTATTATTTCTACTATCTATGAAAAAGATAAAACAAAGTACAAGATTTTATTTTTCATGTCAACCATATTTAAGCCATCGGAACCGACCCAGTCGTTATTTTTTAATTTGCACAGTTAATAAATATCTTGTAGTTTTACTTAGCTTCATTCTGATCCCTATAACTAAAATATTAATTTCATTTAGAATAAACGCTTCATTTGACGTCAAAAGAATATAAAAAGGTGATTGCGCTTATAGGTACTCGTGTATTAATTACAACGCATTCCGAGATAGAAGTCGGAATTCTAAGTTAGAAGTCGGAATTCCGAGACAGAAGTCGGAATTCCGAGTTAGAAGTCGGAATTCCGAGACAGAGGTCGGAATTCCGAGTTAGAAGTCGGAATTCCGAGATAGAACTCGAAATTCCGAGTTGGAAAATCGGAATTCCGAGATAGAGGTCGGAATTCCGAGATAGAAGTCGGAATTCCGAGTTAGAAGTCGGAATTCCGAGATAGAGGTCGGAATTCTAAGATAGAAGTCGAAATTCCAAGATAGAAGTCGGAATTCCGAGTTAGAAGTCGGAATTCCGAGATAGAAGTCAGAATTTGTTACAAAAGTAAAAATAAAAAAATTATGGCCCTTATACGCTTTCGTAGGATATACTGGTATGATTTCAACATTGAACAAATGGCGGTATGTGACAGTGTAAAAACTACTTGTTGAATATATGTTAAATTAGCTCAGAAAATCAAGTATAGCATAGATAGAAAGTGGTAAAATTTGGTAGGAATCCAATAAGATGAACCAAAGTGGCGCCCAATAAAAATGTTTAAAAAAAGAGTATACAGTGTGTCCGAAATTGGGTATGACAGTATTGGGATCTCGGAAACCGTGATAGTTACAAAACCGTTTAAATGGAGAGAGCTTTAGACAATTATGTTTGTAATTTAACGCCGTTTTGCTCGCGATTCTATCTTTTTTAGTTTTTGAGATATTTTGAAAAAACCAAAAAACTGCATTTTCGAAAAAGTCCTATAATTTATTTATTTATGAAAATTTTCAAAATCTGTAAAAACAATATTAAGGCAACTTTTTACGTAGAGTGCACCTATTAAGTCAGATTTTACATACAACGTTTCGATTTTCTAGAACCATCATCAATTTTGTTTTTTCTTATGGCCGCTGTGTTCGATTTTAACAGTTTTGAAAAGAGTATTTCTTTAGCTTTTCAACGGTGTATCACACTTTGTAATTAGGTTATTACTAAAGGTACAAAAAGTGCGTAGAGGAAATATTTAAACGTTTTTTGGAATTATCAAAGTAAAAAGTTAAAAATTAATAGTGTTAAATAGCAATATATTGTAATTTTAACATCCAGTTCTACAAAAAATCAGTAAAAACTACTTAATAACATAATTGATTCGTGCACAATGTTCACACTTGTTCAAACTACCACCCGCATAGAACACTAACATCTTTGCCCAAGTAGGCTTTGCGTTTGAAATAAGACTGTTTAAACATTTTTTCGAATTATCGATATAAATTAAAATTTAATAGTTTCAAATAGCAATATTTTTAAATTGGACATTAAATTCTGCATAAAATCAGTAAGTTCTACTCAGTAACATTAATACTATGTGCACTGCACATAATGTACCCCGAAGAACGACTGTCGACAGAACTTCTTTTCAAGCGCTGCACTGATTAGAAGCTTGCTAGGGTTAGCCAATTTTAAGAATCGCAACAGAAAGTATGCAAGTATGACAAGGAATGGAATAGGCAAATATTAGAATATTTTAATGAAAATCTGGTTTTTTCCATAAGAAGAATTGAAACAGAACTTCACATTCTGAAGTCAACCGTTCATGGCGATTTAAAAGTACTAACCTTACAAGAATTAACAGAAAATCAGTATGAACTACCTACTCAATAAAATTAATAAAAAATGCTACATAATACTAGGATTAAAAATGTTGACCGTTTTTTTCTATGCAGTGTCCGCATTTCCTTTCAACTGTTCTGATTACCCGTTGAATGGTATTTCTATTTATATTTTCTAGAATATTTCGGGTTCGCTGCTTAAGAACTTGCCTATTTTCTGGGGGGTCAAATTCGTATATTTCATTTTTCGCACATCCCCATAAATAAAAATCCAGCGGCGTGATATCCGGGGATCTAGCTGGCCAGCGGGCAGGACCACTGTTGGATATTACGTTTTCACCAAAAGTTGTTGTTAAAAAGGTTTGTACATCCCTGCTGTTATGTGCAGGACAACCGTCTTGCTGAAACCACAAGCTATTAAACTGATCATCTGGCACAGCTTCTCGAATGGCAGGAACTATTTGATTCTGTAACATGGCAAGGTATCTTGGGCCTGTCAGTGTCTGATCAAAAATAAATGGACCAATGAGACGATTTCCTAAAAAGTAATGGAAAATATTGAATTATAAGCAATTCAATTACACTATGTTTATCTTACCAAGCATCCCGCACCACACATTAAAACCAAATCGCTCTTGCAGCCTGCGTGGATCGCGTAGTTGCGGATTTTCAATAGCCCAATAATGGTGATTTTTTTTATTAAAAATGCCACAGTTTGTAAAATGAGTCTCATCTGACCAAATGACTTTATTGCAAAAAGCGGGATTTTCTCGACATCTATTGATATACCAATTACAAAAAACAATTCTTCTTTCGAAATCACCTGCTTGAAGTCCTTGCACAATTATTGGCTTGTAAGGACGATATTTAGTTACTTTTAAGACGCCATGAACGGTAGATTTTGGAATTTGAAGTTCTGTTTCGCTTCTTCTTGTAGATGAAGTCGGATTTTCATTAAAATATTCTAGGATTTGCCTATTGCGTTGCTCGTTGTCTTTTGCATACTTCTTTGTGCGAATCTTATTAAAACTGCCAAACTCAAGCAAGTTTCTAACCAGCGTTTGAAAATAAGTTCTGCAGGCTGCCTTCTTTCGGGGTACGTAACAAAATACACATCCATGGCCCTGTTTGCATTTCTTTGATTTTTAATATAACACACTAACATATCAAACATTTCTTCATTAGAAAAGTTTAACGCCATTGTAATCCTTATTAAAACAGCGATGAATGTTAAATAAAACTTAAACGTTGCATTTTTGACACATTATAAGCATTCTATTATTTCAAAACCAAAGCCTACTTGAGCAAAGATGTTAGTGTTATCTGCGGCTGGTCATTTGAACATTTGTGAACATTGTGCAATGTTATTGAGTAGTTTTTACTAATTTTTTGTAGAACTGGATGTTGAATTACATATTGCCTTTTAACACTATTAATTTTTAATTTTTTACTTTGATAATTCCAAAAAAACGTTTAAATATTTTCACTACGCACTTTTTGCACCTTTAGTAATAACCTAATTACAAAGTGTGATACACCGTTGAAAAGCTAAAGAAATACTCTTTTCAAAACTGTTAAAATCGAACATAGCGGCCATAAGAAAAAACAAAATTAATGATGGTTCTAGAAAATCGAAACGTCGTATGTAAAATCTGACTTAATAGGTGCACTCTACGTAAAAAGTTGCCTTAATAATGTTCTTACAGATTTTGAAAATGTTCATAAATAAATAAATTATAGGACTTTTTCGAAAATGCAGTTTTTTGGTTTTTTCAAAATATCTCAAAAACTAAAAAAGATAGAATCGCGAGCAAAACGGCGTTAAATTACAAACATAATTGTCTAAAACTTTCTCCATTTAAACGTTTTTGTAACCATCACGGTTTCCGAGATCCCAATACTCTCATAACCAATTTCGGACACACTGTATATGTGTATATATGTACAATATAACTGTGTACTGAATTAAATTGGGTCACACTTCACGCTTCCGAATAAAAGAAAAAATTATTAACGAGAGAAGTTCCGGGTAAAGGAAATTTACCGATTTTTTAAGTAATGCAATCGACCTGTTCCTTTTCATTTAATATATCTGAAAATACTGCCAAACAAATGCGATTGGCACTTAGCCCCAAATCACCCTTTTAAGTTCGAAAAACAGTTTAAAAACATCCATAAATTACGGCTTAAAGCAAATAAGCGGACCGAAGCTACAACAAGTAATCCCCATTATTAAAAACCGATCTGTTCATTAATCTAAGTGTGCTCTTCCGTCCTGGTGCCCTCGTGAACAATTGCCTGCGGATTCCATTACCTTTCAATCTAAGACTGCGGCCCACCTTAGCCGACCTTTGTTTACGGGATAGGTCCCGGTATCGATTGAGAATTAATTATTGGATAGATTGGCGAGTTTTCGCGTTGTAGCGGACACAGAAATATAGTGTTGCAACCATGTTATGTTTGTTAGAACTTATTTGCAAATGTAATTATCTTATCTTAAAAAGAAATCAAAGCTTAATTACGACAAATTTATTGAGTACGACAGTGTTTTTGATATATTCGATACTTTTGGTGGATAGAATTTTGGTTGAGTACGTTAAATAGTACAAATTTATTTTGGTGTGGGGTGTCCCATTTTGGGTACTTTTGACGGGTATCTTCTTAGTTTTATAGATAGAGAGTTGAGGTTATCGCGACATTATGCTAAATTTTCATGGCCCTTTTAGTTTTTAAGATACAGGGCTACATTGAGAATGTTGCATTTTCAAACACCCCTCGTATCTCAACTGTCAGGTAATTTATCGAAAATGTGAAAACAGTTTTTTATATAATTTTTCCCGTAGAACTCAATTCCGCCTTTGGAACTTTTGGTTTATAAGGCTATTTATACACGTTCCTTTGGTATTTTTTATTTAATTGATATTTATCAATTTTTTCGAATAATGGCAGCGTATGAAAATTATGATATGCTGGTTCGTCCTCATGTAAACTCAAAAGCAGTGTTATCGTGCTGGTCATAAGATGAAGTAGATAGACCTATGATATTTTCATATGAAAAAAGAGGATAAACATATAAATACCAGCAGTTGCAAAAATCTTTGAGCGACGTTTTTTGACAAGTCATGTTTGCAAAATGAGTAATAAAAACAATTTTGGTTTTTTGCATCCACAAGCGAAAAAATGGTATTAATTCTAATAAAATATTACGAAAATGAAAATTCACCGGCCAATATCCAGGAGACAGTAGCAAAAGCTCTGGGAATCCGTATAAGGACTGTGCAGAAAATTGAGAATGAAAAAAGCATAATTTACAACCGAAGGAGGTTAAGAAATGTACACGAAAAAAGCCAAAGATAGAAGACTATACATCAAAAACTAATATAACCCTTCAAGTTTTAAAAGAAGCTTTAAAAAATCGGGGCATGTTAGAAATTGGACTAAAATAATTGTCAAAATTAATAAAAATGTTGGGTTTTCGATATAAAAAGGACGACTGTAATCGAAGATTTTTATGCTAGTTGCCACATATAGCAAGTCAGCGTATCCAGTTTTTAAAGAAATACACGGAAAATGTTAATTCAAAATTTAGAAAAGTGGTATTTTTAGACGAGACTTGGATATTTTCTAATGGAAGTGGTTCGAAATCTTGGCAGGACGAGTCTGTAAAAAGTGTCAAAAGGAAACAGGGATGTGGGACGGGAAAACGGTTCATCATTTTGCATGCAGGTTCTTCAACAGGATTTCTCACAGGTGCAAGTTTACTGTTTTCTTCAACATCCAAAAGTATGGACTACCATGCAAATATGAACTGTGAACTGTTTGAAAAGTAGTTAAAAGAACAACTGATTGCAAATTTAGATGTTCCATCTTTAATCATTCTGGACAATGCATCTTATCATTCAAGAATCTTAAATAAACAACCTGCTTCGTCCTGGAAGAAAAGTAATTATTTATGACTGGCTAATAAAACAAAAACAAAATCCTTTACCCAATATGCTGAAACTAAAACTTCTTTTAATGGCAAAATCTATTAAAAAACCAACAATATATGCCGTAGATGAAAGATTACGCCAGTTTAACGCAATAGAATTAATATGGGCTTGAGCAAAATCATAATAGGAAAAACACGTGAACGATGGTCTTACATCAGATGAAGTGCAAATTGTTTGGCAAGATTCAACAAATTATACTACGCCGGAGTACTGGAAGAAATCCGTGGAACATACGGAGAAATTAATATGGGATTGGTGAAATCGAGAACGAGTTTTAGATGTCGAAATAGCACCAATGATCATTGCCCTCTTGATTCCTTCGGAAAATTGCAAATTGAAACATGAATTAATTTGACAGTTTTACAAAACATCTTCTAAAATGTAAAAATTACAAAAACATCTTCTAAAGCTTGTAATTTTTAAAATAGGAAACCATTAATTTAGTTTATATTAAAAATGCTAAAATATTATCTCAATTATCAAGCCCATAATAAATGCGGCCTTGACTCCGACCGAGCCACAATAGAAAACGAGTAGAACCTATGCGGGTGGCTAGCTTATCTGCAGCCGAGTACTGTATGCTTGATTTCCTGTGAATCGAGCCAGAGGTTGTTGAACTTTCCACCGGCTGTTTGCAATTTTTACATTTCAGTCGCGTGGTTTAAGTGGGGGCGGAAGCTATCTTTGGAGTAGGTTCTTTGTTTGAACGGCTATCCGTGTGTTGTGTGATACGTACGTCGCGTCGTGCTTGGTGCGATATGGAAGACAATAATACGGACGTGGATATGCAAATACCGTCAACTTCGGTTGTCGGTAATAACGTTGAAAATGTTGTAGAATTTAGTAAGAAGAGTGTGTGTGAATGTGTGGTATGTGTCTTAATAATAAAGGGAGTTTCAACATTAAACTTCGCTGATAGGCTTCAAATAATTTCCAAAGGAAGGGCAAAACCGCCTATGAAAAATTTAACCACAAAAATGAAAAACTGTATTAGACATTTTTATCCGGAAAAATAATACGAACAATTTAAATTTCTAACAGGGTATGAAAATATAAGTAAATTATTTTGTTGGCCATGTTTACTTTTTGAAAATGGAAGAGGTCTCTGGAATAAAACTGGTTTTTCCGATTTAAACAATTTCCATAAAGCTGTAAAAAGACACATTATGTCCAAAGAGCATTTGCAGGCCGTCATAAAAGAAAAAGTCTTGGGCAAAACCAGAATTGAACACGCCCTTAATAAACAGTTGGAAATTAGTCACCGCCAACACGATGAACAAGTCGATAAAAATAGGCAAATATTAAGAAGACTTATCGATGTTGTTTGTTTTCTCGGACAGCACGGATTGGGATTTAGAGGTCATGACGAAACCAGGGTTCCTTCAAATAGAGGAAATTTTCAAGATTTACTTAGTTTAATGGCTAAATATGATGATTGCTTAAAAAAATCATTTGAAGCAGTCTAGTGTTTTTCGCGGAACGTCGAATCGAATGCAGAATGATTTAATTTCCGCTGCTGCAACCATTATTCTAAAAAAAATTAAGCAGGAGATTGGCGAGGCGCGGTTCATTGCTATAGTTCTGGACGAAACAACTGATATCACTAATTTTAGCCAATTATCTATAGTAATACGCTACGTTAAAACAGACGGAAGTATTCAAGAGGGATTTTTAGGTTTTAAGAATGTGTCCGAAAATCGTGCAGCAGATGCATTATATACCGTAGTTTATAACGTTACTAAAGAAATTAATGGAGAGAAAAAATTAGTTGCTCAAAGCTATGATGGAGCTGCAGTGATGGCAGGACAATTAGGGGTTCTGCGAGCTAAAGTTCGAGAAACTTTCCCAAGTGCTGTGTTTGTCCATTGTTTTGCTCATAAATTAAATTTAGTTTTATCCCAGTCCATCAATCACATGAAAGAGTGTAAAGTATTTTTCGTTACTTTAAGTGGCATGGCTGCTGTCAACAAAACGTTCACAAGCTTTGGACTCCATTGTCCACAAACGATTGCTCAAAGTAGCTCCTACTAGGTGGAACTATAATGGAAGACTTGTGTTAACAGTATCAGAAAATCGTGAATCACTGATTGAACTATTTGAGAATATAATAGCAAATAATGAAACGTGGGACTCAGAAGCAATAAATAGTTCGAGAGGGTTTTTGGACTGTTTGAAACGAGATTTTAATTTTAATTATTTGTTGAACATATTTTCAGAAATATTTCTATTGTCAGACAATGTTTTTAATATATTACAAACTAAAACAAATGATGTTGCTTTTTGCTTAAAAAAAGTGGATGATTTTAAGTCCATGTTAAGCCAAAAAGAGATGACTTTGACCTATTTTGGTAGAAAACGATGACCTTAAATGTAGAGCCACAAGCCAAGCGTCTTCGAACAGACAAGGTCGGAGATCTTCAAACATCATACAGACGCCTCTTTTATGAAATAATCGATCAAATTCAGCAACAAATAAACTATAGATTTAACGGTTTAAATGATTTTAAATTCCTGGAGCTCTGCAATTTTGATCCATTTAAAGGAAAAACTTTTCCAGAAAATGTGTTTAAATCTCTTCTTCATTATTTCTTCGACCGAGTGTTACTGCGATCTGAACTAAAAGTGATTTATGAAACTGATGACATTAGCGCAAAAAATAACGCCAAGGAACTAATGCAATTTTTAAAAGACAAGGAGCTGGAAGATGCCTATACCGAAGTGTCGAAATTGTGTGAATTAGTATATCAGCAGAACACAATTTTTCAACACTTAAACGTATAAAAAATTTCGTGAGAAATTCAACGGGACAGGAGAGACTTTCGCATACATCGCTGTTGTCCATTGAAAATAAACTTCTCCAAAATATGTCGGAGCATCGACGTTTTTATGATGACGTCATTGACGAATTTGCAAAAAATGATCGAAGAATCGAATTACATTACAAATAGGTTAGTTTCTAAAAATTGCTTCGCTTTCTTATTATTTTACCGCGCGCCCCTGCTTAATGATATATTACTTAGGGTACTGAGATCAAATGATTTTACTGATAAATACTCTAGTTTTCTAATTTAAGAAATACAGCAAACATTAGCATGACTAGACAAAATTTGTATAATTGCTAATTATTTAATTATTTTACATACAAACATTGATCAATACTCGAGTATTCATTTTTCTATTAGAGTATATATTTTGAAAACTTAAAGAGATAGGGGGGTGCGGTTTACGCTATTTTATTAAGAAATAACCATTTTAAAACATATCCTAGCGAAATAGAGCTAACTTGACGGAAAATGTAAAAAAAAAATTCAAATTGAAAATTTATTTATATTTTTCGTCATACCTACATATATGGTATGATAAAAATGTTTGCTTTATGTTTGGAACATGGAACTTTGGGAATATCATGTAGATAGTATAAGTGAGGAGTGTGTACAATTTCAAATCGATATCTTACCCGCTTAATTTTTTTATCCTTTATATCCAGTGTCGCCCTTTGAGTACAATATAGTGCTCACCGCTGTATTCAGCAATCCGGAAAAAAATCATATTTCGAGAACTAAAAGAGATAGAGGGGTGCGGTTTGCGTTATTTTATTAAGAACTAATAGATTTAATGACATATCCTAACAAAATGCAGCTAACTTGCTGGAAAATGCAAGAGACAAATTTTCTAAGTGAAAATTTAGTCGTATCTCCGAAAATATTAATCCACCGTACGTTTTTATGCGTCCATTGCATTCAGCAGCTCAAAGTACCCCTATAAACGTATATTTCGCACCCATTTTCGAAAAAAAAATTTTCTTCGAAAATTTTTGTCAATGCATATACATGCGAAATTTTCGAAAAATTTTTTTGTTCCAGATTTTGCTGAAATATGGTTTATATACTAACTTAATACCGTAAAAACCGAAAACAACATTCGTTTGATCGTAGAGTGTATGACTGATTTTTCACAGCCCTATGAAAATCTAAAACTTCGCATACAAAATTTTCGAAAAATTTTTTGGATCCGGATTTTGCTGAAACATGGTTTATATACTAACTTGATACCGTAAAAACCGAAAGTAACACTCGTTTGGTCGTAGGATGTATAAGTGATTTTTCACAGCCTGATGAAAATCTGAAAATTCGCGATTTTGCAAGGTCTCGAGAAAATGTCCGTAACTTTTTTTTCCTTAAAAGCTAACGAGATGTGGTTTTCACCATTCGATTCAGAAAGAATGCATCTATAGCTCAACTGTATATATATACAGTGTGTATCAGCCAAATGGAATTAATTCGATAATAAATAAATGGGGTGTTCGGAAAAACGCTTGGACCCGTCGATTGGTATTTTTAGTTGCTCATTTTCTCCAATAAAAACTTTTTATACAGGGTGTGTCCTGTAACAGTGGTCAATGCCAACTTTCTTATTTCAAATGCAACACCCCGGATATTATTTAATTTTTGGATTCTTTAGGAGATTCTAAACATATTTTATGTTCAATGTCCTATACCTATCTTCAACTATTTCGGCAATATTAAGTGTTTTCAATTTTATTGCAAAAATTAAGATTAAAAAAATAAAATTATTTATTTCTTTATAATGTATAAACAAAAGTAAAAAGTTAATTTAGGAACTGTTGAATATGCTCGCCGCGAACGTCTTGGCGAATTCCTAATCTTAAATAGAAATTTCTTCTAACGTTATTTAGCATCTCAGGCGTGACCGATCTAATCGCAAGCGTTATTCGTCTTCTTAAGTCAGCTAAGTCGAGGGGTTTATGGCCATTCTATCGATCCTCGTCTCCCTATCCACCGATTTGGAAATATTCCGTTGAGGTACTGCCGGACATTAATTTGTTAATGGGGCGGTGCTCCATCTTGCTGAAACCATATCATATTCGCTGGAACTTGTGGGTTTGCTGGATCCGGATACAAATTTGTCAAAGTTGGCACGACATTATTTTGGAGCAGTGCTAAATAATTTTCGCCATTCAAATTGCCGTCAATGAAAAAGGGGCCTATGATATGATCCCTAACAATTCCTGCCCAAACATTAACCTTTTCAGGATATTGAGTATGTTCTTCGCTGATCCAGTGAGGATTTTCCCTAGACCAATAGCGGCAATTTTGACGATTTACATGACCGTGAAGTGTAAAGGTGCAATCATCCGAAAACAAAACATGTTCTAATTGAATAACATGGTTATCTAACATAGCCATCATTTATTCACAAAAATAAGTTCTCCTATCATAATCGTCTTCCATGAGCTCCTGAGTTGGTATCACTTTATAGGGATGCATTTTATTTTCTTTTAATGTTCGAATAATCGACGAATGGCTAATATCGAACATTGCGGCGGCTTATCGACTAGAAATATGTGGGTTTTCCTCAAACTCAAGCATAATATCCAATTTAGTATCATCATTTATTGAATTGGCAGCTGCTTTTTTTATCTGCCTCACATGTCCAAGCTCGCGAAACTGCTTTTCTATTTTACTAATTGTCCCTTGGGATATATGCGGCAAATTTGGAAATTTTTCATGAAATAAGCGAGCAACTTCCACTTGTGTTCGTGTGTTATCTCCATAACCAATCATTTGTAGAATTGTTATTTTATGCATTTCTGTTAAAAGAACCATTTTTCTGATATTAGGGATTATGCAGTTAACGAAGTTCAATAGGCTATGACACTGACACTGACAACTACTGTCTTGCAAAGAGAAAGGCCAGGCATTTTACACAAAAGTAAACAAAACAAAACTGGTTCTTTTTGTTCCATATCAATAAAAAGGAACGCTAAAATGGTTTTTGCTTACATTCTTAATATGAAGACCTAAATGGTAAATAAGTATTGAGTGTGTTGTAGCGAATTTTTGTAATCAAATAAATAGTTCAGTAACCAGAGCCACTTTCATGAATAATAATAAATTCGAAATAAATAAAATAAAAATAAATTTGAAAACACTTAATATTGCCGAAATAATTGAAGATAGGTATAGGACATTGAACATAAAATATGTTTAGAATCTCCTAAAGAATCCAAAAATTAAATAATATCCGGGGTGTTGCATTTGAAATAAGAAAGTTGGCATTGACCACTGTTACAGAACACACACTGTATAAAAAGTTTTTATTGGAGAAAATGAGCAACTAAAAATACCTATCGACGGGTCCAAGCGTTTTTCCGAACACGCCCCCATTTATTTATTATCGAATTTATTCCATTTGGCACACTGATATATATATATATATATATATATATATATATATATATATATATATATATATATATATATATATATATATATATATATATATATATATATATATATATATATATATATATATATATATATATATATATATATATATATATATATATATATATATATACGTATATATATATATATACGTATATATATATATATATATACATGTTTTCGACGATGACACCTGCAGCCCCCTAGGTGGGGGTGGCACCACCCCTAAAATCTTAAATGGAAAGGGGGGTCGAGTGAAACCTCATTTTAAAGGTCTTTCGATTCTCTTCAAAATGATTAAAATATCATGTACTTTAGTTCAGTAGTTTTAGAGATTTACTGATTTAAAGCTTAAAGTAGACTTTAATACATCAGATTAGTGGGGATCAATTAAAGCAATAAATTTGCCAGCAAGTCATGTAAAAATAACTAATGAGAATACTGATTATTTAATGAATTTTTAACTCTTTCGCAGGCATACGGAGTTCTTAGATTTTAGGGTTTTAAAAACTTGAGTCTAAAGAAACTGCACAATAATAAATAACAAGAATGTACTTACGCGTGACCCAAGTAAATATTGAAAACGTTGCCGCACATTCTGTAATATTTCAGGAATAATTTGAAGGACCTGTTTCATTTACAATTCTGTGTTGCAAATCTTGTAATGAAGTCGGTTGAGTCGCATAGATTTTGCTTTTTAAGTAACCCCATAGAAAGACATCCAAAGATGATAAATCTGGCGATCTTGGGGGCCATCCAATAGAATCTCTTTTTCCAATCCATCGACCTGGAAACGTCTGATCTAAATATTGTCTAACAAATATTCCATAATGTCGTCCACCGTCCTGTTGGAACATCAACATATCCTCAACCTATCGCCGATCATTTTGGTTTTCAATTATTGCTTTTAACGCTGGCCCTATGGCGACTATATATATCCTAGAATTATATATATACAAAAATCTGAAAACAACGTTTAACTTATCACCTAAGAAAAAATGTTTTATTTCTTCTAATAACTCGTATGATCTCCTCGATTATTCACAACTGCCCGGCATAGTCTGGGCATGCTCAAAATGAAGTTATCGATGTCAGGCTGCGGTATCTCATTCCACGCACCCTGTAGGGCCAAAAAAATATTCCTTCTGTTATCTCTAGGCATTCCCATATGAAACACCCTTCGTTGAAGCATATCCCACATGTGCTCAATGGGATTAAAGTCTGGAGATCGCGGTGGCCAAGGTAAGACATCGATATTGCAACATAGGGCAACCCTTGCCCTATGTGGCCTGGCGTTATCGTGCATGTATAAAAAATTGGGGCCCACAGCGGCTGCATATGGAATGACAACACGTGCAAGTACCTGGTCAACATATGACCTACCAGTTAAAAAGTTTTCCTACAAAATGAGGTCAGTTCTTCCACCGATGCTGATTCCATCCCAGACCATTATTGTCCCTCCTCTGTAAGAGTACACCTCCTGGGCATTTCTAAGACGATTTACAATACCCGGCTCTCTCCACCCGCTAATTTTTCTTGAATCAGGATGAATGCCAAATCGAGACTCATCCGTGAAAAGCACTGTAGCCCAATTTTCATTCTGTCAAATTAAATGTTCCTGTGCCCACTCAAGTCAAGTACTTCGATTGCCCTACGAAAGTGGTTGAACTCTCAAAGGGCGTCGACTGCGAAGGTTATTTTCGTGTAAACGTACAGTATCATCAGAAATTTCGATGCCATGCACTTGCTGCACCATGATTTGCAGCTCTGGGACTGTAATATTGGGGTTCCTTCGAGCGTTAAGTTGCAGAAACCGATCTTGTATAGGGGTTGTAATACGCCCACGTCCCCTGCGTCTTTCTGCCACATCACCTTCTCCTCGATATCGTGTGTGAAGACGTGATATCACGCTTTTACACAGTTCTAATCATTTCTTCAGGAGTTAAATTCCTTCGCTGCATGATTGACAACAGTATACTGGTTTATAAAAATAAAAATTTAAGTAATATCATTCAAGTATTTGACATAAAACGAACAATAAATCTAAACAAAGAATGTTTTATTTTTTTTCTTTCAGAATATGCAGCAAAAACTACGTCCGAAGTAAACGTAAAGAAACCAAAATGTAGATAAGCTGTTCTTTTTCGTGTTCGTAGAAATTTGTGAAATTTTGTCGGTTATAAAAAAAAATATAGGCAAAATATGCAATATCCCTAGACTTTGCGGTTGTGTATATATATATATACATATATATATATATATATATATATATATATATATATATATATATATATATATATATATATATATATATATATATATATATATATATATATATATATATATATATATATATATAATATAAATATAAATATATAAATATATATATATATATATATATATATATACAGGGTGTCCCAATAGTGCGTTCTCGGTTGATATCTTGATAACGGATAGCGATATAAAAAAAAATCAAATGCAAAAGTTGTAGAACAATACGGGCTACATAACCTAAAATTATTTTAATTTATACATGGTGTATCAAAAATCTGTAAGCAAAGTTGTGTTTTTCTTATGGGACACCCTGTAAATTTTTGCATATTTAGATTCTGCTCGTGATTCTACACATTTTTTGTATAACATGTCCTATGTCTAAATCTGAGTTTTTCTAATATCCGCCATTTTGTAAAAAATTATGAATTGCAGTGCCTTTTTTCAAACGACGTGGGCCGTTGGCTTTTTGATATAATATTATGATTTTTGGCAGGAACATTAACAAAAGTATGGGTTGACTTTCAACGTGAACAAAATTTATTGGCGTTGTACAGGGAATCCTAGATAAGTAAGAGAAATTAAAAAAATTAAAAACATCATATTTTCATTTTTTTAAATGGAATGTATAGTATTTTAATATTTTAGACTATTCATGACCCAAAACCCTATCTTTCGTTATAAATATGTCCTATACCTATTTGTCATAGTTTCCGAGATTTTGACATTTTTGTATTTATTATTTGGTTTTCAATGGCAATCGCCTTAGAATTTGCTTTATTATCGAGTTTTCTAATTATAATATACTACAAGTGAAGCAAAATTAAAAATTCAGCTCATAATATTGTGCTAAGAATCGCGACCTAAAGACTTAGAACAGATATTTAACCAACTATTCTTAAATATTTACTATTTTGGCTATTATAAAAGCGTAGGTAGTGTCAACATTTAGTTAGAACTTAATGTACGAAGATGCCTTAGACAATCCTAAAGTAAAAACAAATAAAAACGGGGAAAATGTTTTCACTCACAAATGTCAAACTCTTGTATTTGTGTAGTAACGGTGTTCAAATTTGTACAGGGACAACGCCGACAAATTTTGTTCACCTTGAAAGTCAACCCATACTTTTGTTAATATTTCTGCCAAAAATCATAATCCTATATCAAAAAGCCAACGGCCCACGTCGTTGGAAAAAAGGCACTGCAATTCATAATTTTTTACAAAATGGTGGATATTAGAAAAACTATCAGATTTAGACATAGGACAATCTCGAGCAGAATCTAAATATGCAAAAATATACAGGGTGTCCCATAAGAAAAAATACAACTTTGCTTCGCTACAGATTTTTGATACATCCTGTATAAATGAAAATAATTTTAGGTTATGTAGCCCGTATTGTTCTACAACTTTTGTATTTGAACTTTTTTTATATCACTATCCGTATATATATATATATATATATATATATATATATATATATATATATATATATATATATATATATATATATATACAGGGTATATATATATATATAATATACTAATATATATAGTAGAAATTGGATTCTTTGGGGTGACCGCTAAAACAATGAAATTTGGCTAACCATAGACACGTGTTTCTGACTTAAGGTTTTCATCAGTACAGGCAACTAGTTGAAAGACGAATACAACTAGCGCCAAAATGAATACACAAAACTATACCAGCATTGCCTCTGTTGGTAACTCTGGTATTGTTTTTTGTATTCATTTTGGCGCTAGTTTTACTCATCTTTCAACTAGTTGACTATACTGATGATTCATTCATGGAAAAATGATGAAAGTATTATAAAATATGGACTTTCTTTCAGGATTGGCCGGTAAAAACCATCCAGAACCAATTTTTTTTTGTACTAATACAGGGTCGGGCTATTTTTAGGTTTGTTAAAAATTGATAACATTCTTATATCGATTTCCCAGGTTTTCTGCATATCTTTCCTAAATTTCCCTGACTTCTATGACCAGTTTTGGTCCAGGATTTTCCAGAAAAGTGAAGACCCTGTTGCACTATATCAGTAGAAATTCGAGAGAAATGGCACGTGTAACACGTTCAGCGCGAAAATGCACTCATTACTCAATAGCCCGGGTGCAACTATAAACCAAGGCAAGTGCGGGAATTATTGCTGCAAAGTTTTGTTGGTTGATGTCCCTAAATTGTACTCCGCTTTCCCGCTCTGATTTCAATCGGTTTCTGTGCGCATTCTATGCCTTTCTAAGTAATTAAGCTTATTATGTGGCTGAGACTACGAAAGGTCGTGTAGAGTTATTATGTTGCTTGGAGGAGATTGTCTCTATAACAGAATCACTTTATTGGTTAGATAAACTTAAATCACATTGTATTAAATTACTATTTATATAGCAAATTAACACGTCGACGGGTCAAAAGGCATCATTTCATAATGTCTTATAATAGCAACTTAAATTTAATTAATTAAATTAAGATTTTTATATACGAAACCTGTATATAAAAATCTCAATTGTGCTATTGTGTTTGAGCTATAAGGAGACTGTTAAGAACTATTCCCAAACGTGACAATTTATAATAGAATTATTTCGGATTTGCAGTGACGCAACGACAGCACAAAAAGAACGCATTTCTCAGCTGTTAACGGTTAATATACCAAGTTATTTAAGGAATGTACACACTAAAGCGTTCTCGGCAGCAATCACGGTGGTGATCCTATGCTGTCATTGGGCTGCCATGGTGACAGTGATCGCGTCCAAGATCGTGCTGGTGTGTGACTGCCATTAAGAAGGATAAATGGTAATTTTAATAACTTTAAAGTTCACCAAGCTATGCATACATTTAACAAGAACTATATATAATTAAATAAAGAAAAGAAAAACAGTAGATAAGGTGATTTATTCATTAAAAAACGTACAAAATAGTTTTTATTCTAAAGTTTTATATTAAGCTATTTTATAGTAACAACGCCAACACTGCTCCGGGCTAAAAAAGTTGATAAAAATGCCTTTTTAACAAAATTTAAAAACGCAAAGAGCCGATTATTCTAAATATCCTTTTTTTAGCTAGAAAAACAACAAAAAGCTGCATGAATTTCTTGGACATTGAAAACGCATTTGAAAAAAGAGCTTTGGCAACGAAAGTAAGTTTAAGATGAATTAACAAGGACAAAAGGAAATTCCAAAATATTTTAAATACAATATAAACTTATTTTAGAAAGAACTAGTGTAACAATAGAAAACTTAATGTGGAGCAAAAATATTTTTAAATAAAATATTAAACGATATAAATTTCCCACGTTGCCAAAACTTCAGAGAATATTCCTTTTAAGGCAAAAATATATTGGTCATATTTTCTTTTGCACTCTGACCAAACCATTTCGATGGGGTTATATTGACAATGGTATGGTGGGAGGTGGAGAACCATATGACCAAAAGGTTTTACATATTCGTCAAGAAAATATTTTTTTCTGTACTTTGATTTTTTTTAACCAAACCCCAGATTTGGTCCTTCATCGCTGCCTCTCGAAAGGCAATATTTTTTTCGGAAAGCCGTAAAATTAGTCTTTTTTTGGTCCAGGATTTTCGGGGCATGTCTTCTACTAGCCCAGAATGGTAGCTTGCGTTGCGTCCATGATAATTAATGATTTGGGCGATAAATTAGGAACAAGTTGATATTTAAACCATTTTTCGAAATTTTGATGGTTCATACTTTTGTGGTAGTTCCCACTTTTTGTCCAGCTTTTAAAAACTAAACTAGCTCCCTTGATAAACCCGTTCTCATTGCCGACGTTGACCACGATGTATCTATAACCTAAAAAAGCAAAAGTTTTTTTTAACACTGGAGCAAAAGAAAAAAGTCTGTTTTTTTTTTAGTATATAATTTAGAAGTCTAGTATATTTACGAACAAACAATCATTTCATCACACGAATTCAAGTTTTTCTTATGATCAAAATTATAAAAAAACTAACGGCCGGTTGCAGAAAGCTCAATTAAAGTTTAGAATGTTTAACGGAATGTCAAATTTGACAGCGAGTTCCTGGATTTCTATAAGCAACTTCAAGTCACTTTCGAAAACTCGGTTAAATATTCAGTAATTATTTTTGTTAAATATTAAAAAATAAACATATTTATTTTTTCGCGAAGAAAAACGGTTGCCTTTTAACCCAAATCCTGGTCGTGTTTACCAATTAAATTAACCTGTCTTTGAAGATTGATAATCCTATTTTTTATAGTGCAAAAATTTACTGATTTTTAGCTTTTTTCGACAGCTCGTAACATTTCTATTTGTTGATATAATAATAACTTTCCCACACTCTCGTATTTATTATCTTTGAAATACCGTTAAAAAGTTGTCTTTACTAAACTAAAGTTTTTTTATGATTTAGTTTAAAAGAACATCTGAAATTAGCCGATGCTCTTAATGTAAATGCACAAGAAAACTAAATTAAAGAAAAAACATATATAGTCAAAATGCTCCATAAACTCACCTTCACCGTTTTTTAAAGAGCTTGTCGCTTTCGCATCATCTTGCCAGGTGTTTCTAAAATCCCCTTTACTGAATATCCATGTTTCATCACGGAAGACTGGAGTAAAACCGTTTTCTAGTGAATTCATATTTTTGTATACTCTGTAAATTTAATTCTTATATTACAAACATCTGGTAAATCCACGAGCTACCTTGCGTTTGTTACTTCTCTTCCATCGAAAGCTAATTTCTCTTACCCATTTTTGCAGAAAACTAATAGAATAGTTGATTGGACATATCATAATTTAGTTCCTGTTGGAGAGACCTAATAGTAATATGTTCTTTTTGGGCATACATGCGGTAAACGGTATTCCGGATCTTATTTTTTAAGTAGTCTGTTATCTTGATATGCTCTTTAATTCTTGTTGATGGTAATTCTTTAAATCTTTTGTCCGATTTTAGTCCATTTTTTTCTTAAATTAAATATCGATCTTGAACTTACTTTGGTTGCCGAAGCTGTTCTTTTCACCACATTCTAAATGTCCAAGGCAAATCCCGCAGCTACTTGTTGCTTTTCTAATATATTAAGAATAATAAGCTGGCTTTTCTCACTTAGTCGTCTATTTCCAATTTTTTTCGGCATTTTCAATATTGTCTTCGTTTTAGCGCATAAACTGTTTTAACGTTATGAAATGTTACACTTACAAGGATTTGTCACCGTGACAAGTTTTAGGTGAAATAAAAAAAGACGTGAATTTTTTTAGTAAATTTTCTGTTTAAAAGATGCAAAAAATGATGTCACTACTATCCTAATTGTAACTAAATAAACAAACAAACAAACAAAAGTATGCTTTATTGCCGCAGAAAAATTTTACAATTTTATGGACAAAGCAAAATATACCTAAAATAAGACATATCAAAACATTAATCGAAAAGAATTTCGATACGTCAAAGCTTTTTAAAAATGTAAATTATCAATTTACCAAATCGTAAAACACACGTTAGAATATAACATAACATTGCCGCAAAACAGTTAATGAATCCTAATAACCTTATAAAGGTAAACAAATACACATGTACGAGGTGAATAATTTCGATGACATTGAAATCAAAATTGCAACTATGCGACCTTAAACTCTATGTTACTATAGTTATACAAATAATTGTGATGTTAAACAGAAGGTATAATGAACTAGTGTAGAATATAGTATACAAAAAAGAATTAAATTTTGTTTTTAATCCAATACCTAACAAAAATAATTAAGTTTTAAGTGAATGTTTGACAGTTCTTTTCTCTATATGATGATTTTCAAAATTCTATGCTACGAGTTAGGACATGACTCACAAAAGATTTAAGTAAACAAGCGAATTTAATGACAATTTAAAGAGACTTACCCGCTGTAAAAATCATTAATGCTGTAAAATGGTCTTTCAATGAGGTATGCTTTGGTGTTTTTTCGAAATTGTGTAAGCATAGGGGTAGATTTTAAATGTACTGGCAGATTGTTGTAAAGTTTTATGGCGTTGTAAATAATTGATTTTTTTATTAATTTTGAGGAAGGAATGGGAAGATATATATCATGCCTAGAGTTTCTGGTAGGGTATACATGTTGTGGCCTTTCTGGGAGGGTGTTTATATGTTTTCTCAGCAAACATACCGTTTCCAAAATAAATAATGCAGGAAGTGTTAATATTTCATGTTTTTTGAAATAGTATTGGCAGTGAGCTCTATTATTTAGACCAAACAAATAACGAATGGCTCTCTTTTGAAGCATAAAAATACTACGAAATTGCTCGGTGGTACAGCAGCTCCAAAAGGGAAGGCCATAGCGGAGGTGGGATTCAAATAAAGAGAAATAAGTAAGTCTGGCAGAAGGAACGTCTAGTTCTTTTGAAACTGATCGAATGGCGAAGCAGGCGGTAGAAAGTTTTTTAGTTAAGGTGTCAATATGATTAGACCATTTTAGGTTGTTATTTATATTTGAACCCAGGAATTTAACCGACTCTACGTATTCAATATTGCTGTTATGTACCTGAAGTGGTTGTAAAGTTCCCTTATAAGATAACGCCACCGTTTTATCGACATTAAAACAAAGCATATTGGAATCGGACCAAGCCTTAATTATAACCAAGTCTTTGGAGATACTAGAGTGTAAAGACGTTGTATCAAAATCACTCCAAGTTATGCTTGTGTCGTCAGCAAAAAGGGAAATTCTTCCATTAATTTTAAGGTTCGTGATATCATTAATGTATAACAAAAAAAGAATAGGTCCCAAGACTGAACCTTGAGGGACTCCACTTGTAATCAACTTACAATAAGAATCGGAACCATTAGCCCTTACAAGTTGTTGCCTTTTCCCAAGATAAGATTTGAACCAATTTAAAGAAGTACCACGAATTCCATAAAAATTTAGTTTGTTTATCAGAATTTCATGACTAACACAATCAAAGGCTTTCGCATAGTCACAAAAAACTGAGGCAGTTGGGTGGTTGTTATTGAGAGATAAGCAACGTGAACATGGCGTCGCTGGTGCACTTGTTGGGTAGAAATCCGAACTGCTCCGGGGATATTGTCTGATGTTTTAGGAGAAATGGGATAAGACGATTCATCAGTAGCCTTTCGATGATTTTTGATAGCACTGGTAGTAGTGCAATTGGGCGATAATTGCAAGAGTTAGTTTTTTCGCCGCCTTTATGAAGTGGAATAATTATAGCTGTTTTAAGGCAATCAGGGAATACACCTTTTATAAAGGACTCATTTATTAATGTTGTAAGGGCCTCTATGACTGGGAGTGGCAAGTTCAGGAATATTCTAATTGATAGGCCATCAGTGCTACACGTGACTACATTGTGACTTTTCGAAGACCTTGTACATATCGAGACTAAACTAGATCCCAAGTTTTAACTTTATCATCGTATTTTGGACCTCAAGATCTCATTACCACAGCCATTTGAAGAAAATCCTAGAACATTCTATTTTGAAACTAAACAAGATCCATAAGTTAGAAGATGGCGGTCACTTTCTCATAAATGTATATATATAGAGTGTGGAAAAAATGTATGGACTACCCCTAATAAATCGTAATCGACATTTTTTTTAAATGGCAACATATGGCATGCGATACACGATACATCATTTGAAAGCTCCTGTTTCGCTCAGTAGGTTCCTAGACTTTAGTGCGATTCTGTTGTGCCATTTCAAAATGGCGACCGTTCAATTGTGCGTGGAAAAGAATTATGGACTACCCCTAATAATTTGGTAGACTTCGGGTTTTATGGAAAATGCTCGGATACGACAATTTAGTTTTTTAGTTTCCCACATTCTGATAAAATGTTTTTTTAATGACATCTGTCAAAAATATGACAAATGTCAAATAATTGAGCAAGCGCCATTTTTAAACGGCACGACCGAGTGGGACTAAAATCTAGGACATACTGAGTGAAAGAAGAACTTTCAAATGATGTATCACATGCCATATGTTACCATTTAAAAAAAATATCGATTACGTCATATTTTTTAAAAACGATGAATTGCATGATAAATATATCACCTTATTTTTATAAAATGTATGTCTTCATTAATAGAATATCTTAGTTTTGATGTTACTCTGGTGCGATCAATATGTCCTCAAACAAAAGAAAGTTTTTGAGTCTTCATGAAAAAGTTGAAATAATCCAGCACGGGGAAAAAAACAAACTTAGTGTTCTGTGTAGGAAAATCTCAAATTAGTGATATTTTGAGAAACAAGAGCGATCTTAAGAAGCGATTCGCCGAGACCGGGAACATGAAAGAGAAAAAGAAATTTGCGAAAACTGAGGGTGCTGCCATAGATCAAATTGTCTACGACTGGTTTTGTAAAGTACGCTCCAAAAACATTCGAATATCCGGTACAATAATAAAGGAAAAAGCCCAAGAAATTGCAAAGAATCTAGAGGTTGATGGTTTTAAAGGATCAAATGGATGGTTGGAGAAGTTCTGTCAACGTCATAATATCTCTTCCAAATCCATCTTTGGCGAAGCAGCAGCTGTAGACTTGATTTAGGTAACTTATTGGCGGGCGAAATTATGTGCTATTATCAAAAACTACGCACCGAGAGACATTTATAACGCCGATGAAACGGGACTCTTTTTCCGCGCTTTTCCAGATAATAATAATTATTAAACAATAAATAGTTTGTTAAATATATTTTCAGAAATATTTCCATTCTCGGACAATGTTTTTAATATATTACAAACTAAAACAATGATGGTTATTGGAAAAAGTAAAAAATCCCCGCCAAAAAATGCAAAGGCAATACCGAAATGTACTTTTATTTTTGGATAATGCTGCACCCAAAACTGGAGTTAAAAAATGTTAAAATAATTTTTTTACCGCCAAATACGACATCACATTGCCAGCCATTGAACCAGGGCGTGATTTAAAGTTTTAAAAACCACTACAGAAAGTTTTTAATCAAGCGACTTTTGTCATTCATGGATTATTTTGAATCTACCGGACAATCGGAGAGATCCATAAAGGTTGTAAGTGCCTTGATTTGGATTGTTGCTGCATGGAAAAAAGTTCCTCCAAGACCATCAATAACTGCTTCCGAAAGCTTTAAATGAAAAATTCTCGAGGAAAACGTTGAATACATCAACATCAATGTATTTTCTTCTGATTTAACTTCAAAGTCAGAAATTGATGAAAGTTTATTCACGCGATACTGTGTACGTGAGTGTATCAGTGAATTTCAAAATAGTGAGAACGGTCAGATTTCATCTGATAGTGATGATGAAGAAATTATTTCTTACAATATTAAGAACATTAAGGAAGCATACAAAATGTTAAGGGATATTGAAAACAATATCTGGAGATTCTGTTTTAGAGGAAAAAATCTCAGAAGTTGTGTCTACAATGGAATCTCAATTTATAACAAAAAATAAATTAAGTAGTTTAAGACAAACAACACTTGATAATTTTTTTAAATAGAAACTTGTATATGTAGGTAGTATAATATTTTATATTAGGTAGATGTTGGTGTATACGTAAACAATTGTATTAATAATTGAATTACATATTATTTTTTTACTTAAAAATAAAATATTTTTTTAAATAAAATAACATTGGTATTTAATTTGTTCACCACAGGAACACCTCTATATACAGGGGCATGTAGTCATCGAAAACGTACCGCAAAAAATACAAAACATCTAAAATGTAATTTTTTTTTCAAAAAATCCAAAAACACATCAATTTTGTTTATATTAAAAATGCTAAAATATTATCTTAATTATCAGGCCCGTAATAAATGCGGTCTTGACTACGACAGAGTCACAATAGAAATCGAATAGAACCTATGCGGGCCGCTAGCTTCTCTGCAGCCAAGTCCTGTATGCTTTTTCAAATCGGAAGAGGGAACTTTCCACCGGCTGTTTGTCAAGTTTTATTTCAGTCGCAATGAAAAGGGCTTTCGTTGGAGTAGGTCTTTGTTTGAACATTATCCGTGTGTTGTGTGAAAATCGGTCGTGCATGGTGCGATATGGAAGACATATAATACGGACGGAAATTTGAAAAACACATTTTTCAAAAAAATAACGTTGAAAATGTAAATAAAAAAAGTGTGTGTGAATGTGTGGTGTGTGTCTTAATAATAAAAGGATTTTCAACATTAAACTGCTGATAAATGTTTCCAAAGGAAGAAAACCTCCTATGAAAAATTTAATACAAATTAAAAACTGTATTAGGCAAATTTATCTCGAAAAACAATACTGAACAATTTAAATGGCTAACAGGGTGTGAAAATATAAGTAAATTATTTTGTTGGCGATGTTTACTTTTTGAAAATGAAAAAGGTCTCTGGAAATAAAACTGGTTTTTTTTAAACAATTTCCATAAAGCTGTAAAAAGACACATTATGTCCAAAGCGCATTTGCAGGCCGTCATAAAGAAATCTTCGGGCAAAACCAGAATTGAACACGCTCTTAATAAACAGTCGAAAATTAGTCACCGCCAACACAATGAACTAGTCGATAAAAATAGGCAAATATTAAGAGGAATCGATGTTGTTTGTGCACCGTCTTGTTGAAATATCAGAATTGGGATTTAGAGGTATCGAAACAAGGGTTATTTGCAGATGATGTTTTCAAGATTTACTTAGTTTAATGGTATTTTGATGATTGCTTAAAAAATCATATCACCTGTTAGAGTTTTTCCAGGAAGAAAAAAATGATTTCATTTCCGCTATAGAATTTCCAAGAGAATACCAAGCACACGTTCAATTTCTGAGGCGCGTTGTGTGTGCTATTGCTCTTTACGAAACAACTGATATTCACTAATTTTACCACAGTTATGCCGATTAACTACACCGTTAAAACAGAAAGTGCATCCAAGAGCGAAAAACACACATTAATAGAAAAATTATTATTGGCCACTCGTTCACTAATAGTTTCACAAAATTGCAAGCGGCGATCAAAATCGTCTTGTTTGAGTTTTGTACCAACTGAATTTTATACGGGTGGAAATGGTGTTTTTTTTTTTCAATATTCTTTGGACACTTGTACGATTCACGCCGGTCTCATTGGCTAATTTTCTTGTACTCAGCGTACTATCCATGGCAACTTGGTTAACAGTACAAAGACCTCCATAGATTCATTTAGAATACAGGAAAATAATCCATCTGCCTCTTTTTATTCAATAAATAGTTCCAGTTTTGCGAGATTTTAATTTTAATTATTTGTTGAACAATTTTGCCGGAAAGGTGTTTTTCAGGATGTTTCATTAAATATCTACAAACAAAACAAATGATATTCTTTTTTTAAAATAAAGTTGATTATTTCCATTTTTCTGCAAAAAAGAGTACACCATAATTATTGATAAAAAATTTAATGATATTGAGAAATTTAAACGCACAAGTTACAGAACAGCTATCGAACAGACAAGATCGTTGTGGATGTCAAATCACTAAAATCAGCAGTAAACATCTAAAATAACAGGACAAAAATAGCGATTTATCGGTTTAAATGAATTTATTCCTTATCATTTACTCTGATAATTTGTAAATAAACATTTTAAATTTCAATCCTTCATATTTTCTAAATGACTTGACCGATTTTCAAAACCAAAAGTGATTTACGAATGTATAACGAAGAACTAATGAATTTTTAAAAGACCTTTTCATTGCGGTACCACAAGTTCATTAGACCCCAATTTTCCCATTTGAAAAAGTTTGGGGATGACACCCCCGCTTAGTGGGTTGAAAATTTTGCGATCATTTTATCCATTGAAAATAAACTTCCCCAACAAATGTCAAAATTGACGTTTTTTGGATTTTTTGAAAAAAAAAATTTACATTACAAATATTTAAGTTATGCCTTGCGGTACGTTTTTCACCGGGCCACCGGATATATATATATATATATATATATGTTTTTGTGCTCGAGTTTAATTTTTTTTTTCATATTAGTTCATTTTATAAAAGATTTTTAAAGCTAAACATAACTCCTTTTCCTCACACAAAAAAAAAGTTATTTCCAGAGAAAAATATTTACAAGACAGTAATCCGCGAAGACCGGTTTTCAAACCAGATAAATCGTATTTCCTGAAAAGTTTTAATGAAAAAATAATGAAGAGACAAGCGGAAACGCTTCGGGAATCGCGTTAGGGGAACTAATTTATCAAAAGTACGTTGCCGAGGCTTCCGCCTATTTTGTCGAACGGGCTGGCTTTCTCTTCGCTGAACTAGAAAATTGTATTTATTTTTGATACGGCGGAGTTCGGGCAATTGGTTAACTTGGTATCCGGTCAACTGGTTTCGTTCCCCGCAGAGGGCATGTTGGAATATCAGGGTTTTAATAAGAAACAAAAATTTGGTTGGGGTTAGCGTAAAATATTTACATCAATGTGTACTGACAAACATGTATTAGTTTAAATTTAATAATATTGAAAATAGTTGAATGAAGTCACAAAATTATCGATGTGAAATTTAAAGTTTTAAACCAGTAGGCTGTTATACGACAATTAGACCTGCGTTGCTAAAGTGCGGGACACGAAAGAAAACCGGGCGGAGTCAATCGGTTTAGGAAGGTCGGCCAATAAATCTCTTTAAACCAGTGGTGTCCCGTCGTTCTTTAAATAATATGGCACTCCTTTTTGACTATACGCACTTCCGATAATTAAATAATGTAACTATGCTTAATGAACCTTTATCTACATTTGTCTCTTTTCTTTCGTGTACCGCACTTCTAGATCTCTTTTGTGTTGCAAAAACGGCAAACTTTCGAATTTTAAAATGATTTAACTTTGATTTTTCTTGAGCGATTTACCAATAAATAACTATATATTTTCCTGAGTTCTCAATAACGTCATTAACGGTTCCCGGGCTACTGCCTACGTCCACTATTATTGGACCACCTAGTATAGTGATACGCGATTTACAAGTCCAGATTTTACAAGGGCAGCCAGCATCAGATTCAGTGAACGAGATTTATCAAAATTTTAATTTATGCAGTTCGACTTTGGCCTAGTCGGGTATGCCAAAAGTGGCCGTCTGTCTCTGTTTGTCATATTACTTTATACAGGGGCCTTCATTGTGAAGTACTATACAGGGCGTTTCCTAATTGCGTGCTGATGTTAAAGGGGGTATTTTTATGTCCTAAAACTCTTAACTTTTGAGATACAGGATGGTAAAGTTTAAAAAGAAAACATTTTTTTCATCCCAATTCTGATGCTATTGTAGATAACTGCATGAAATTTGATACACTTCTTCTATGCATTAAGGAGCATACGGATTTACCCAGGTTAATTACATATGCACGCCACTGGTAGAAATTTCAAAAATTGATTGTTAATAAAAAATGCCAGAATTAGGATTTAAAAAAATGTTTTTTTAAAACCCTGTCTCTCCAAAGTTAAGACTTTTAGGTTCATATTAAACTTTTTTCTTAAAAAGGTACAAGAATCACCCCCCTTTAACATTAGCACGCAATTAGGAAACGCCCTGTATAGTACTTCACAATGACGCCCCCTGTACAAAGTAATATGACAGACGGAGACAAACGATCACTTGTAGCATACTCGAATAACCCAAAGTCGAACTGCATAAGTTAAAATTTTGATAAATCTTGTTCACTGGAATCAGTGCTGGCTCGCCTACTATAACGACATTGATGTGTTAATTTTGGAAAAATATGAGTTCTGTAGTTTTTCGAATATTAATTTTTTGACACCCGGTATTGAACAGAAAATTAATTATTTTGAAGCAGTTTATTGACAGCTACTTATGAACAATTTTACAAAATATATGAAAAAAAACTAAGCCATTTTTGAGGTTGACGGCTGTGATTCTAATGGTTCGATTCCTTCTAAGTCATCAATAACCGTTTCAATTTTGCCATCTAGTTCCCAATATTTATCTTCAATAGAACGAACATGTTTAACATACGATTTCCAATTTTCAGTCGATATTGAGTCAATCGCTTCTGATGTTATTTTATTTAAATCTTTGTTGCGCTCTCGAATATATTTTTTTTACTCCCGCCCATGCAAGTTCAATAGGGTTGAGGTCGCACCTGTATGGAGGCCGCTTTAAAGGTGCATGACCGAGGTTACGTAAAAGACCGTCAATTTTAAACTTTTTTTCTCTAAGCTTGTTGGCTGATATTACTTCATATAATTGATATTTTCTCCATGTTGTATCACGTACAAGACTGTTCGATTTAAGCCACGATATCATATGAGCTTTTGTAGAGTATTTAATTGGCACTTTATCTTCTACGTGAGAATGATAAGACGCATTATCCATTACCACGACTGATTTGGGAAGAATGTTAGGTAGGAAGCTTCTCGAGCAACCACTTTTCAAAATTATCTCTATTCATCTGTCCATGATAGTCTCCAGTTGTTAGTCCCGAGCAAAAAACTAAAGCAGCACCTGGAACAAATCCGTCTTCTGAACCAGCATAACTATAATAAAGCGACTAACGGATTCCCTGAACAACACCTGTGACACTTTCTCTTTGCCAGAGCATTTGTTCACTGTCCTATCATTATCTACCCAGGTTTCGTCTAGATACACAATATTGCGTCCTTCTTGCCTATATTGCCTTACAGTTGATAGATATTTCATCCGCCAGTGAAAAATATTTGGTCTCTAAATGAGCAATTTTCGTTTATTTTGGCACTTGCGCCAAGCAAAACCATTTGATCGTCAAAGTCGATTTAAGGTTTTATACCAGTACGGAAAATCTATTTTGTTCTTTACAGCACGCAGTAGGGGTTTGCAGGTCGGAACCTTCTTGAAAGTTGTAGCACGTAGGGTTTTCTTGTTAGAGTTGTAGAATCATATCGAATGGTACGATACTTAATATCTATAGAAAAAATGATATCAGAAAATGCTCAACCCTGTTTATTGACTATACCATACATCTCAGAGAAAAGCAAATGAGAAAAATGTTAACTTAAAACACTAATTTAACTTTATTTTTTCCGTTTACGAGGTGTCCTATCTTCTCTCTTCAAAAACCAACAGTAGTCATGGTTGGATCCCATCGTCCTTGGTACCGAATTTCCATTGTTCTGATATCTTGGCTGTGTTTTCTTATAATTTGTAGAGAAAACACGCATGAGTGGAAAATTATTTATTAATTTAAATTATCTGGTTAATTTTTAAGCACGAATGGTATTTAGGAGGAATATTCCACGAGTCAAATACAGGGAAACTAAACTTTATTAACTGAATATTAAATACATACCTATTTCAAGTTCAGACATTTGAATTTTGTAACAAATTGAACACAAATTGAATAATAATATGTTAATAAAATTATTTGTCTAAATATTGAAAAGTACTTAATATAAATTTAAATATTCAATTTAGTTATTGATTGTATAATAAAAGGTACAGTTCTGATAATTATTAACCACATTGTTGTTTTGCGACGACGTAGAAGATGCCGTCAGACCACTACTTGTACTTGTGCTGGGTGATGCTGCTACAGGGGCTGGATGCACGTGCTGTTGAGGTGGTTCTTTTCCAGGTTCCCTCATTTTTTCAATAATTTTTTTGTGGTGATCTGGATCCATTTGCAAATAACTTGATAGGGATTTCGCATTCGAATGACCTGTAATTTGTGTCAAGTTTTGCTCCGACACTCCGCTTTTGGCCAGCTTGGACGCAGTAGCTCTGAGGGAATGGTTGGTAATTTTTTTTGTTGTATTGAGGCCTGATTTCTGTGCTTGTTTTTTTGTCCAAGTTGAAATCTCGTTTTCTCCTACTGGGCTGTTTTTGAACCATTTTCCGGAAATTTTCCAATGGGGGTTTGGCGTCAAAAATAGTCGAGTGTTGGAGATATTTTTCCTTTTATCTTGTAATTCTTTATAAATTCTTACTGGGCAAAAGCTGGGACTTCTCTCGTTTCTCACCAACCACTTCGAATCGACGAGTTTTCGGCCACCACCTTGATATGTTTTAGAAAAAACAGGGTTGTACTGAATTCTACCTGTTTTTCCTCCGAAGTTGTCAGTTTCTTCTTTGAAGAAAGTTGTTTCGGCTCTTGCACCTTCTCCTCTTCTCCAGGCTAATTCATAGGACAACAGAAAAAAACACTTCTTTTGTAAACCCTCTGGAGTTAATTCATCACAAGCTTCGATTAGATTTTTTAATTCATTGTATGTTAAAAAAACGGCCGATTCTCTGCGTTTGCCTTCAGTACCTTGCAAATGTCTCCTTTTGGCATTTTTTGCGTCTCGGGCCGATTTGAATTCGACCTGCTCGAAGGGATTTATTTTAATTTTGTATTCATTGAAATACCTTTCCATCAATAATTTCGCCGTCACATTCCAAATAATTTTTACCGTGGCTTCTTTATATTCCTCCCCGTTCATTTTTCGCATATTGTAGGCCCAGCTTTTCAAAATCATTGCTAGTTGGGATACTGGAGTATCTTGGTCAAACGTATAGTTTTTTCATCGCAGAATGACATAAACTGTCTCCAGATGCTCTTCTTGGATTTAACGGTGTTTCTTGGTTCGCTTCCAACTATATTTTCATCAATTTCCTCTTCTTGAACTAGCCCAAAGCGATTATTCATATTGACAACTTTTCAAAAATGTTTGAAAGATACTTAAAAAAAATCAGTTTCTAGGGACTCTAGCGTCTCTCAAAAGCAGGTTTCATATTGTCAAGATTTCATTTTTTGGTTAGGTATGTAACCACACCTAACCAGGTAAGTGGAAACACCATGTTTCCTAGACGACGTGGTATAATTTTTCGAGAACACCACCAGTCTTACGGGAAAATTTGTACATGAGTGGAATATTCTCCGTAATTTTTTGTGGTAGACAAAATTAATATAATTTTTAAATTAAATATTTACAGTAACACAACGTGCACTTTAACTGCATGGGTGCCGAAGTTTAAACGCCAATAATAGCGGGTGAGGCGTACAATAGACAGCCCGCATTTCCTAAATATGAATAAAATACTTGAGTATGCAAACAAACTGCAGTCCGTCGCCAGCATCTACTCATATTTCGCATCGAATCGACTGCAGCACCACACCGAAATGTAAATTTCATTTGCGAAGCTATCATGCTGCTGTCTGCTGCACGCATGTTCGTTTAAAAATCTCTCTGCTGGAAGATTTTTTTTGCCCTTCGCTTTCAGCGCGTTCAAATATTCGTTTAGAGTATCGCGGTTTTGAAAGGGTCGTTTTTGTTCCCCACTTAGCCCGTATAACCCTGAAACTATTTTTTATTTCAAACCGAACTAAAACAGTAATTTATTACTTTAATTAAGTCCCAGTAGGCTGGAAATAGGGAAATAGTTGTTTACCTAACAAGCATGGTGGGAAGAAAACAAGGTGTGCTCGCCAGCCAGCGCATCTACGTCAGATGTGAGGTAGCTTTCGAAAAAAATGTATTAGGCCCTGGAAATAAACGTGAATAAAAATTGTAGGTTGGGTTACTAGTTTGATAAATATATTTTTTATTTTTTTTTTGTGCAAAATAAATTTTACCTTGAAAGGAAAAGATTTTTATTGTTAGATTGATTCAGGTATTAAAAATAAAGAACAATATGTCTTGCCTTGTACGGTTACTGGTTGCTTCTTCAGCCACACTAAAACGAAGGACAAATGTAATATAAGTTCTCATAGATTTCCTAAAAACCCTGATTTCTACAGTTCAGAGGTTTCATGCTTGCCACAAATATGACAAAATTAAGTTAAATAACGGTAAATATTTGGTTAAATATTTCTAAATCAAATGATTTTTAGCGCTTATATGCTAAGCTAAGCGTTTTGAAAATAAAAAGAAAAATTATTAATGATGCTACAGAGTGCAAACTGCTCCAGACTTGTTTAAAAACCAATAATTGAAAAAATAAAAGAAATATTACAGATGATTTTTGAATTTGAATAAAATAAATCAGATAAAGATTCAGCTAAAATGTGTATACAGGGTGATTTATGAGGAAATGTCAATACTTCACGTACATATTCGGGGCCAAAAAATAAACATAAAAGTCTATATAAATAAGTGTCCGCAAGGCCTTAGTTCTCGAGATACAGGGTGTTAAAGTTTTTATTTAATTTTCCTATTTTTTAAATAAAATCTATGATAATGTAAATAATTGAGTGAAAATTGATATACGGGGGTTTTTGGTAAGACAAATTCGAATCTAATATTAGTATTGCTCTTACTTGTAGGGGGCGCCACCTACATGTCTTTCTACTTCTTCGAACAATCACAACTTTTTGGTACAGTCTTGTATTACATTTTTGAGCAAAACAAATTATTTTCTTGCCATTTCTACGTCAAAAAGGTATACCTGTTAAAAGTGGATACGAGCAACCGTTTTCGAGATATTTGGATTTAAAACAGTTTCGGCGCATGTGATTTTTTTATCAAATTCACATAAAGTATGCATGTATTGTAAAAAAAATAGAAGTGTGCCTTGCCTGACAGAACAACTGCTGGTTGGTGTTCTCATCGTTTTTCCTGTTACTTAGCAATAGTAATGTCAGTTAATAATAAGATCAAATTTTGTCACTGTCAATTTCTGTTCATATCAATAATGATTTAAGAAACTTTAGATCTAAATACGTCGTTATGCCTGTGATATTCTCATATCGTGAATATGCAGATATGACATTCGTCTATGGCTTCTGCAATGGGATCGCAATTCAAGCAGTCGCGGAGTACCAGCGTCGTTTTTCAGATAGAAGGGTGCCAGATAGAAGAGTTTTTCAACAAGTTTTCACTACTGATGGAGAATTTGGGATGTTTCCAAATGCGGAAATTGTATCCGAAAGGGAATCGGGACCCAAAGTTGAAGGCTATACTCAATGCCGTCGAAAATGACCCAAGTATAAGCACTAGGCGGATTGCAGATACTAATCAAATTACACAATCGTCTGCTTGGAGAAATCTTCACATTAATTATTTATACCCATTTCATTTACAACGGGTTCAACATTTGCAGGAGGGTGATTTTGAGTTGAGAATGCAATTCTGTAACTGGATTAATGAAGATCGAAGGTTGTATTGGTATGTTTTGTTCACTGATGAAGCACAGTTCACGCGTGATGGTATAAATAATCTTCACAATGAACACCGGTGGTCCTATGAAAATCCTCACCCTACAGTAGAACATAATTTCCAACATAAATTTAGCATTAATGTGTGATGTGGAATGTTAAATGGTCATCTAATTGGTCCATTTATAATCGACGGTAGTAACTTTCTTGAAAATCACTTGCGAAATCTATTAGAAGATGTTCCCCTTAATGTAAGACAAAACATGTATTTGCAGCATGATGGAGCCCCTGCACACGACAGTTTACTTGTAAAAGATTTTTTAAAACAAAACTTTTCAAACCGATGGATTGGTCGGGGAGGTCCGTTTAATTGGCCACCTAGATTGCCAGACCTTAATGCTTTGGATTATTGTCTTTGGGGATGGTTCAAATCACTGGTATATTCCACTAATACAAGAGAAGCATTATTGGATCGGATAACAAACGCAGCACAAACACTAAGAAATGCGTCCGAATGTATCCACAGAGCAACCTGAGCTATACACCATAGAGCTGACCTGTGCTTAGAAGCAAATGGTGGAATTTTTGAAAATTATAAAGCGTAACCTAGATTTTATTAAAAACAACTTAATAATAACAATTTTAATAGAAATTAAATACCTTTTGTTTAGTTTATGTATGAGGCACTGAGTACACACCTCAAAAAAATGTGGTAGTCTTTCATTTCAAAGCTTTTGTGCTAAGATGCGTTTAAATTTGGACAAAATAACAAACTTTTAAAATTTTGCGATAAAAAATTACATGCGCCGAAATTGTTTTAAATCCAAATATCTCGAAAACGGTTGCTCATATCCACTTTTAACAGGTATACCTTTTTGACGTAGAAATGGCCAGGGAATAATTTGTTTTACTCAAAAATGTAATACAAGACTGTACCAAAAAGTTGTGATTGTTCGAAGAAGTAGGAAGACATGTAGGTGGCCCCCCCCTACAAGTAAGAGCAATACTAATATTAGATTCGAATTTATCATACCAAAAAACCCCCGAATATCAATTTTCACTCCATTATTTACATTATCATAGATTTTATTTAAAAAATAGGAAAATTAAATAAAAACTTTAACACCCTGTATCTCGAGAACTAAGGCCTTGCGAACACTTATTTATATAGACTTTTATGTTAATTTTTTGGTCCTGAATATGTACTTAAAGTATTAACGTTTCCTCATGAATCACCCTGTATATAGTAACATACATTTTTCTAAGGTGTTCAAATACTTGATATTCTCACATACCCAGTGTAACCAGATGTCCTCTTTTTAAGCATGTTGTTCATGAAAATTACATAAAAAAAAGCTTATAATTATTTTTTACATCTGAAAAAAAAAGTTACGACCTTTTCTTTTAGTCATTGGTTTAGATCATGGTTATATTAGTACTCACAAAAGGGGTGATCTTTTTTTAGTCATTTGTTGGATCAGATTAGGGGAATTTGGCTGTAGTAGATAGTATTTTAAACACTTGTCCGTTTGAACTTATTAGAGTCTATTAACTTCTAAGTTTTAGTTCTATAAAAAAAACAGCTAAAAAGTTAGAAAAGAATAGATTTTAACAATCTGTTTTGGTATAATCATTTCATTAAAATTTTCTCTTTTCATTTGATTATTTCAGCTGTATTTATTTTTGGTTTGTCATCAGTTTGAGTTTATTCTTCCTTAGATATACCAGATTGATATTTCTAAAAGCTGTCAAAAACTCATTTTCTTTACCTATAATAGACTTGACGTCTGGCTTACAAACTTCCTAGAATGATATACATAGATGGAGGCCTTGAGGTAGGATACAAATAGTAGAAATCAGAAAAAAAAAGCTGATACTGGAAAACTCCTATATTGTCAGATACACAACTAAAAACAACAACATTTTCTTAATCTTAATTAATTAAATGCATACCATGGACTGTTTATGTAAATTAAATAATACAGTTTTAGTTAAAACACTTAACACACAATTGGCAGATACATAATATTGGTTTATTTCTACTATGATACTGATATCTAATTTAGTTTTAATATGTAGTTACAAGCATATGTCAAAATTTTCGCATTAGGTATATCTTTTTTAAACATTATTAGGTTTGTGCAGTCAGTGCTAAAATTTCATCAAGTTCTTCTATACAGGGCGTCCGGATTTGGTTGCAAAAGCAGGGTATCTCGCTTATTTTTAAAGATAGAACCTTGCGGTTTTCACGAACCTGAGCTAATTTTTTGTGAAACTCATGAAGCCGTAAACAAAACTTTCATAGCCTTCTTCGTTTACGAGATACAGGGCGAAATAGAAAATTTTGCATTTTGGGACCCCCCTCGTATCTCGGTTATCCTTTAACTTAACGCAAAGGGAACAATTGCTGCTTATGCAGTTTTTTACGCTGGATCCATTGGCGTAGTCATATTTTTCATTTGAGTTGTTATTTTTTAGATATGACCCAAAATTGTGTTTTTTTTAATGGGACACCCTGTATATTTTTCCAGAAATTGATTTGCCCTTAAAAGTTTCTCAAAAATATATAATAGTATGGGTGTATTTTAATAAACAACAACAAAAATCCTAATTTTTATAATTATCATCCCAAATTTTGCAATAGGCCATGCAAAACGATGCCGTTTTCTTTTGTTTTCTTGGAAGCAAATGACATTTCCCAATTTTGTACGCGTATATAAAATATAGCGCTAGATTTTTGTATTTATTTATTGTGTAAAAATATATTTGTATTATTATGGAAGAAAACCAAACTTTCGAACATTATGAAAAGTACGATATGTTAGCTTGTTTTATATTAAGTAATAAAAATGTTGAAGCGGCTTCTGAGATGTATTTTAACAGGTAAATAGTTAATTTTTAGGTATGTTGAAATACTATTGCTTAATTTTTATTTAGATATCCAGAAAGGAGGCAACCTAATATATCCACTTTTTATCGGATAAAAAAGAATTTACTTAATCACGGATCATTTATCAAACCTCATACGAAAACATATAATAAAGAAAATCGGGAGGCTGAGGAAATTACGGTTTTGGCTAATGCAGAAGCTTACCCTACAAACTCTTGTAGGGCCAGTGAAAAGAGCATAGGGATTCCAAAAACTAGAGTTCGAGAAATTCTAAAAAAGCGTAAATACCACCCATACAAATTTAGGCTCGTGCAGCACTTACAGCCAGGGGATGCAGAGCGTCGGGTAGTCTTCTGCAATTGGTTTCGAGAAAGATGCGATATGGTTCTGGACAATAATTTTACCAATCAAAGGATTGATGATAATGATAATTATAAAAATTAGGATTTTTGTTGTTGTTTATTAAAATAGACCTATACTATTATATATTTTTGAGAAGCTTTTAAAAGGACAAATTAATTTCTGGCCAAATATACAGGGTGTCCCATTAAAAAAAAAACAACTTTGGGTCATATCTAAAAAATAACAACTCAAATGAAAAATATGATTACGCCACTGGATCCAGCGTAAAAAACTGCATAAGCAGCAATTTTTCCCTTTGCGTTAAGTTAAAGGATAAACGAGATACGAGGGGGGTCCCAAAATGTAAAATTTTCTATTTCGCCCTGTATCTCATAACCCAAGAAGGCTATGAAAATTTTGTTTACGGTTTCATGAGTTTTACAAAAAATTAGCTCAGGTTCGTGAATACCGCAAGGTTCTATCTTTAAAAATAAGCCTGATACCCTGCTTTTGCAACCAAATCCGGACACCCATAACAATTTGGTATACTAATCCTAACGAACTACATAATTTTCTCATTATATATAATCACTAGAAAACTAAATAAGACATACCTGCACTTCAAAGGATATATAAGTTTATTCCAATAAACAACTTAATGTTTATTATTATATTGTTATACGTCCAAAATTCGGCGAAAACACAAAGACGTATGAAAACAAATCGCATAAATCTAGGATGCCTTTATAATTAATAGCTATTTAAGCGATAGACGTATTTCCGTCTCTGTTTTCACCGTAATCATAAAAGAAGATAGAATTATGACCCATAGACGAATTCCGTTAACAAAGTTTAGTAAAGGTGTACCCTGTTATCTTTTGAGGCTTTTACCCAATAAAAACATGGCTAACCTGTCATTTTAATCGACCCCGGGTTCGCCTCACAATATACGTCATCAAAACTTGCGCGTAGGCAGACCTTGTTTTCTTCCCACCAGTTTTTCTACTGACGGACGTGCGGAAATAAGTACATAACTTGTACTATAAAAAAACAAACTATTATATATTTAAAAGTAACTAATTATTTGGAAAAAGGTAGTAACTACATAGAGCTACAGAAAACTGTTTAAAAAAATTATTCTTTGTTGTAATTAACATGATAGGTAACCGAAAATTGGCAATTATAAGCATTATTAACTAAATTGGGAGCATTTTGATGGTTAGCCTTTTAGGTGCTGGCAATAATGTTGACACTTTTTCTTCGTAACTTGTCGTATTGGTACTGATTCACTGGTCCATTGTTGTCACCAATACTATCAATTGCATACGCGAAAACGTTAAACAACTAAAATTACAAATTAACAAAAACAAACGAATTAGAAACCACACCGCCCACTGATAAAAGATAAAATCAACAATCATGAACGGTCAATCGTTAAAATGCAATCAGAAATTCTGTACTGCAGTGAATTACCAGCGCGGTGATCTAATTCAGAATTCTAATTTTCTAATAGAAAGAAAAGAGAATAGAAATAAATCCTTCGATACTTAACACTTGACCACTGACACCTGTTCCTTCAAGAAGAAAAGAGATGATGACATGAAATGATGAAACAACGTTGTTGCCAAATTGTAAGTAAACCCAACTGTACCGTAAAACAAATAATAATAATTGCAATCTTATACTATATTCTTTTATTTGTTATTTGGTTTTATAATAATCATATAAACTTTTATCAAATATTTCTGACATTATATTATGTTTTTAAAAATAAACATTTAAAAGATAAGACCAAACAAAGCAATCATCTGGCAATACGTAAGCTGCATTGCAAGCTATTAACAGGATAGAAGCCCAAAGTTTTGGGCCTCAAATGTAGAAAATTCTGCGTATCAATCTCTGTTTTGTGCGTTTGAAACGGTGGGGGAACATATCGTTGTCGCGCGTTATATTGACGGCGATTTGTGACGCGTATAAAGCTCAAATTTCTAGGTTTACTATTTTGTTATTAAGCGGTCGGGTTACGATTTCAGCGATTTATTTAGCGCTTTCTTACCACATTTAACTATTTCTCTACTCTCAAATGCGTCAAATAATCTGTTATTAGATACATTTTTAATCAACTTAAGATTATTTATTCCTATTTGTTGATTGTTTTCCAAAGCATGTTGGGCAAAGCTTGACTTTTGTGTTCTTCCGTATCTTAAATGCGTCATGTGTTCTTCAGCATTTAGTTTGCCTAACATATTTTAGAGCGCAGTCATTACAGCTAATTTCATAGATGCCACTCCTCTCCTTCAAGTCGACTTTGTTTTTAGGGTTTTCAAGGAGATTTTTCAAATTGTTCTCCGTTTTGTAGGCTACTCTAAAACCTACGTTTTTAAATACTTTTTCTAGACCTCTCGTATATCTGGGATCATATGGGATTATTATGAACTTATTGGGAGTCTCAGATGCTTGAAGAGTAGTGGCATCTTTTAACATTTTCTTATGCTTATGTCTATTCACTAATTTATGTACAAAATTATCATTATATCCATTATTTTTAGCTATATTTTTAATCCGATTCATTTCATAGTTGAAACGTTTTTTACTTAATGGAAAATTGCCTAATCTGTGAGTTAAGAAATGAGATGCTGCCATTTTGTGTTGACGGCAATGAAATGAGTCAGATGTTATGTACCTATCAGTATTAGTAAATTTCCTATAAATATCAAATTCTGATTTATCGTTATTTCTAATAACTCACGTGTCTAGAAAAGGTAGTTGCCCATTGTTCTCCTTTTTGTACGTAAAATTAATGGAAGGATATTTATTGTTTAATGTTTCTAAAAAAGTGTCCAAATGTTCTGTTTTAGTATCAAAAATAGCAAATAAATCGTCTACGTATCTCTATCACACCCTTGGGAAATATTTGAGTTCTTTTTTGAATTGGGTTTCTAATCTACCCATAAACAAATTTGCAAAGAACTGAGATAAGCAATTGCCCTCTCAAGTTGTTTATAATATTTATTGTTGAACTGAAAAAAAATTTGATTCATACATAATTTTGTGGGAAGAAAGTATTCATCAATAATTTCTTTCTTCAAATTATTAATTTCAAGTAGTTCCTTTATGTACTCTAAAGCTAGTGGTATGGGTACACTAGGAAACAATGAGCTTACATCAAAAGATGTTAAAATTTCACCTTCTTTTAAGTGAACATTCTTAATTTTATCTAAGAATTCTAACGAGTAAGTAACCTCAAAGTTATCGTACGAGATATTTAATTTGCTGAATTCTTCTACTAACCGTTTTGAAATATTGTACGTTGGTGATCCAACAGTTGAAACAATAGGTCTCATGGACTACCCAGGTTTATGGATTTTGGGAAGGGAATACAGTTCAGATAACTGTAGCTTACTAAAAACGTAGGTTTTAGGGTAGCCTACAAAACGGAGAACAGTTTGAAAAATCTCCTTGGAAACCTTAAAGACAAAGTCGACTTGAAGGAGAGGAGTGACATCTATGAATTTAGCTGTAAGGACTGCGATCTTAAATATGTTGGGCAAACTAAACACTCTATAAACATTCGTTTTAAAGAACGCATGGCACATTTAACATACGGAAGAACAGAAAAGTCAAACGTTGTCCAACATGCTTTGGAAAACAATCACCAAATAGGAATACATAATCTTAGTTAATTACAAATGTATCTAATGATAGACTATTGGATGCATTTGGGAAAATATAAATAGTTAAATATGGTAAGAAACCACTAAAGAAAGACAGAGGGCCTATTCCCCATAGTCCCCTCGATTGCTTACTTGACAACGGTGCACTCGGGTGCAACCAAGTGTGACCACATTTGCTTATAAATAGTCTCGGTTAGGATAAGTTACTTTAGTTTATATCATCTGCTGATGATGCTAACTTAGTTAGCGAAACGCGCATCCAGAAGTTGTGGTGTAGTGTGGTTAGAACTCTTGTATTTTGATGGAAATTTAAGAAAAAATTGGCATTTACACTTTTGTGTTGCTGTTACTCTCTCTGTCATATACGGTTCCCGAGCTATAGCCGATATCCTCTATTATTGGACCACCCTGTACAGGGTGTCTGGATTTGGTTGCAAAAGCAGGGTATCTCACTTATTTTTAAAGATAGAACCTTGCGGTTTTCACAAACCTGAGCTAATTTTTTGTGAAACTCATGAAGCCGTAAACAAAGTTTTCATAGCCTTTTTCGTTTATGAGATACAGGGCGAAATAGAAAATTTTGCATTTTGAGACCCCCCTCCTATCTCGGTTATCCTTTAACTTAACGCAAAGGGAACAATTGCTGCTTATGCAGTTTTTTACGCTGGATCCAGTGGCGTAGTCATATTTTTTATTTGAGTTGTTATTTTTTAGATATGACGCAAAGTTGTGTTTTTTTAAATGGGACACCCTGTATATTTGTCCAGAAATTGATTTGTCCTTTTAAAAGCTTCTCAAAAATATATAATAGTATGGGTCTATTTTAATAAACAACAAAAATCCTAATTTTTATAATTATCATCCCAAATTTTGCAGCTCATAAACGAAGAAGGCTATGAAAATTTTGTTTACGGTTTCATGAGTTTCACAAAAAATTAGCTCAGGTTCATGAAAACCGCAAAGTTCTATCTTTAAAAATAAGCGAGATACCCTGCTTTTGCAACCAAATCCGGACAACCTGTATAATGTATAGTATATTGCATAATAAGTTTTGATAAACATCATTGTTATAAGTAATAGTTTGTTAGCACTAGACTGGGATTAGTTAACTTTTAACGAGATAAAGAAATCGATAACGAACACTGCGAAATTGAAAGTTTCATTTACGTCACCCAGAACATAAATGTAGGGTCAAATAAACTGAGAAACTCTATAAACAAAGCGAATAAACGAAACTTTACATGGAGCCTGAACCGCCCCCAAGAGAGGAATGCCGCCACGCTGAGCAGCAAAATAATTTCAATGAAAAATACTTCTTAGAAAAGTAATGTTTTGTATAAATCTGACTTCTCGACTATACAATGGGTTTCTTCTTGATTCCCTCTTCGGGAAAACATTAAAGGGGCTGGTTTTAAAGTGTAATAAATTTGCTTATCCACCGACAAGCAAATTGTTTTAGAATTAAAAATCTAACTTTTTATCGTCCACTGCAGGGTGGGCCATTTGCGTAGGTGCTACTTTTTCCTGAAACTAAAGATGCCACAAACAGATTTTTAACTAACCGTCATAGTTTCTGTGCTACAGGGTGATTTTGGAAATTTGTTATTTTTAGGCAACCCCCGTACTCGGTTATTTTTAAAGTTATTAAATTAAAATAATTAAAATATATTTTCCATAGAATCCAGTGGCGTATTCGGATTTTTTCCAAACGTCATACTTTTTGAGATATTGACATAAATTGCCTTCATTTAAATGGGACACCCTATATATATATATATATATATATATATATATACTGGATGTATATATATATATATGTATATATATATATATATATATATATATATATATATATATATATATATATATATATATATATATATATATATATATATATATATATATATATATATATATATATAGATACTAAAATCAATAAAAATGCGCTTTCACACACCTTTATCAAAAGTTCTTGGCCGGAAAAGATATATGTAGAATAGCAGAAATATATAATTTCTGCAGGTGCAAAACGGCCTACAAGAAGAATTGCTTTCGATTATGTCACAGGGTACCCTCCTGCGATCATGAGATCTGAAATAACAGATTGCTCTAGCAATCTGTTATTTCAGATCTCCCTGGGTACAAGCCTGCCCGATGAGGGTAAAGGCCCAGAAATCATGATCGCAGGAGGGTACCCTGTGACATAATCGAAAGCAATTCTTCTTGTAGGCCGTTTTGCACCTGCAGAAATTATATATTTATATATATATATATATATATATATATATATATATATATATATATATATATATATATATATATATATATATATATATATATATATATATATATATATATATATATATATATATATATATATATATATATATATATATATATATATATATATATATATATATATATATATATATATATATATATATATATATATATATATATATATATATATATATATATATATATATATATATATATATATATATATATATATATATATATATATATATATATATATATATATATATATATATATATATATATATATATATATATATATATATACAAAGATATATATAAGACGTATATATATATATATATAATAAATATATATATATATATATATATACAATGAGGGCATAAAGTCTGGAAACCTTGAGATATGTCAAAAACTATACAAGTTAGGTAAAAAAGTTTCATATAAAAGTTATATAGTTCCTTACGATTAATGATTCAAAAATGTCTTGAAATATACAGGGTGTTTTAAAATCAAGTTACACGCCAAAACTTCAGAATCTCTAATGGAACACCTTGTATATTATTTCATTTTAAGAATCTCCATGAAATTCTGATCATATTTTATTAAGCATACCCTATCCCTAAAGTCAACTGTTTTTGAGATAAAAAAATGAGAAAATGGAAATTTGGCTTTAAACAAAATTAACTCATTTCCCTATGCATAGTGAAATCTGGTGGATTATTTTAGAACTCCCATAGAAACTGTCATGTACTGACAATAAACTATGTCAATTTTTAACATATTGTTGGAGAGTAACTTTTTTCCTGATAAAAATGCTTTCAGAAAGAGAAAGAATAGAGATTCTTATGATGTTTGGATGGGGAGATCGCCAAAGAAATCTTGACGAAATATGTGAACTTTTTTAATAATACGCATCCCGAGGACAAGCAATTGCAAAATCCACAGTTAGTAAAATTATCAAAAAATTTCGTGATCATGGTTGTGTAAAAGATCTTCCCAGGACAGCAAAAGTAATTTCAATGAAAAATACTTCTTAGAAAAGTAATGTTTTGTATAAATCTGACTTCTCGACTATACAATGGGTTTCTTCTTGATTCCCTCTTCGGGAAAACATTAAAGGGGCTGGTTTTAAAGCGTAATAAATTTGCTTATCCACCGACAAGCAAATTGTTTTAGAATTAAAAATCTAACTTTTTATCGTCCACTGCAGGGTGGGCCATTTGCGTAGGTACTACTTTTTCCTGAAACTAAAGGTGCCACAAACAGATTTTTAACTAACCGTCATAGTTTCTGTGCTACAGGGTGATTTTGGAAATTTGTTATTTTTAGGCAACCCCCGTACTCGGTTATTTTTAAAGTTATTAAATTAAAATAATTAAAATATATTTTCCATAGAATCCAGTGGCGTATTCGGATTTTTTCCAAACGTCATACTTTTTGAGATATTGACATAAATTGCCTTCATTTAAATGGGACACCCTATATATATATATATATATATATATATATATATATATATATGGTGTAAGTGGAATGAAAACATACTATCATTTAATACTCCCAACGAAAGCCAGGAGTCACAATGTAATTCAATGCCGGTCGTGGTATTAGCCAGCGGAGTAGTTGTTTTTGTGATTCAATTTTGTGCCTTTGCCCTACACGGGGCTCACTAGTCTATGGCGGCCTGATGAGCTCTAATAAGAGCGAAATCGCGATCGTCGTTTGACTAAAATGGATCATTGTGTCTGCTGTGATGCAGAACATGTTCCAAACAAGGATCATTTTCTTGTTATGACGTTGGTGTAAGTGGAATGAAAACATACTATAATTTAATAGTCCCAACGAAAGCCAGGAGTCACAATGTAATTCAATGCCGGTCGTGGTATTAGCCAGCGGAGTAGTTGTTTTTGTGATTCAATTTTGTGCCTTTGCCCTATATATATATATATATATATATAAAATGGATCATTGTGTCTGCTGTGATGCAGAACATGTTCATATCATATAATGAAAACATATATCATATATATATATATATATATATATATATATATATATATATATATATATATATATATATATATATATATATATATATATATATATATATATATATATATATATATATATATATATATATATATATATATATATATATATATATATATATATATATATATATATATATATATATATATATATATATATATATATATATATATATATATATATATATATATATATATATATATATATATATATATATATATATATATATATATATATATATATATATATATATATATATATATATATATATATATATATATATATATATATATATATATATATATATATATATATATATATATATATATATATATATATATATATATATATATACAATGAGGGCATAAAGTCTGGAAACCTTGAGATATGTCAAAAACTATACAAGTTAGGTAAAAAAGTTTCATATTAAAGTTGTATAGTTCCTTGCGATTTATGATTCAAAAATGTCTTGAAATATACAGGGTGTTTTAAAATCAAGTTACACGCCAAAACTTCAGAATCTCTAATGGAACACCTTGTATATTATTTCATTTTAAGAATCTACATGAAATTCTGATCATATTTTATTAAGCATACCCTATCCCTAAAGTCAACTGTTTTTGAGATAAAAAAATGAGAAAATGGAAATTTGGCTTTAAACAAAATTAACTCATTTCCCTATGCATAGTGAAACCTGGTGGATTGTTTTAGAACTCCCATAGAAACTGTCATGTACTGACAATAAACTATGTCAATTTTTAACATATTGTTGGAGAGTAACTTTTTTCCTGATAAAAATGCTTTCAGAAAGAGAAAGAATAGAGATTCTTATGATGTTTGGATGGGGAGATCGCCAAAGAAATCTTGAGTTATGTGAACTTTTTTAATAATACGCATCCCGAGGACAAGCAATTGCAAAATCCACAGTTAGTAAAATTATCAAAAAATTTCGTGATCATGGTTGTGTAAAAGATCTTCCCAGGACAGGTTGGCCAAAACTAGATGATGATATGAAATTGAATGTTTTACTCAGTTATAACGAAAATCCACATTTACCTACAAGTCAAGTAGCATTAGATTTAAACCTTAGTCAATCATCGGTAAAAAATATTCTGCACACGGCAAAGTATCATCCCTACAAAATAAGATTAATCCATGAATTAAATGAAGACGACTTTGACCGCCGACTTGAGTTTTGCGAAAGTATGCAAAAGCGGTGCAACCTGGATCCATTCTTTTGTAGAAATATTTTATTTTCCGATGAAGCCACCTTTTTTCTTAATGGTACATCAGAGAATCCCGATTGGGCTCAAGTGGCTCATACGTAATATCCCGATAAAATCAATGTTTGGGCTAGAATATTTCAAGATAGAATTATAGGTCCCTACTTTTTCGACGTAAATTTAACCGGTAAAATTTATCTTGACTTTTTACAACTCGAGTTGATTCCTGCCTTAGCTCAATTGTATCCAGGTAATGAGCCCGATATGCCTGCTGCAGCAATGTGGTTCCAACAAGATGGAGCACCCCCTCACTACGCGCTACCTGTTCAGCAGTATCTCAGTGAAATATTTCTTAACAGGTGGATAGGACGTCGTGGTCCCTACGAATGGCCGGCCAGGTCCCCGGACTTAACTCCCCTAGATTATTTTCTGTGGGGATATTTAAAGAGCAAAGTTTATTTGAACAGACCTCTTAATATCGATGCGCTGAAAAATCGTATAAGAGATGAAATTCGACAAATCCCACCTACTTTCATTCGAAATCTACAACAAGAGTTCATCAATCGATTAGGACATTGTTAGGAAGTGAACGGACAACAGTTCCAGCATTTATTACGTTAAAACGCATAATTTAGAATTTTAGACTATCGTTGTTAATCGTTATTAAAAACATTTTGTAAAACAGTTTTCTCATTTTTTTTTATCTCAAAAACAGTTGATTTTAGGGATAGGGTATGCTTAATAAAATATGATCAGAATTTCATGTAGATTCTTAAAATGAAATGTATACAGGGTGTTCCATTAGAGATTCTGAAGTTTTGGGTGTAACTTGATTTTAAAACACCCTGTATATTTCAAGACATTTTTGAATCTTGAAACATAAATAAATGTAGAGAACTTAAGTAGACACACTATATATATATATATATATATATATATATATATATATATATATATATATATATATATATATATATATATATATATATATATATATATATATATATATATATATATATATATATATATATATATATATATATATATATATATATATATATATATATAATCTCTAATTATGCTAAAATCAGTATTTATTTTGTTAGTTTATATTTTTTAGTTAAAATGAAGCCACAGTAAGATAAAAACAATGTTTTTTAAGAGACCAAACTGAAGTTAAATTTAGTTTAATTAAATCAAAATATACATACATGTGATTTAACAACAAACTTAAAGTTATTTTCATAAAAAAAAATAAAACATTAAGTATCGAAATAATTTACGATTTAATTGGAAAGTAAGACAAAGAACACTAAGCTAACGTGGTAGAATAGTGTCCTTTGAAGTACTATACATCTGCCCAGAAAGTAAAAGCAATAAATCTATTAAAAGAAAAAAAGATAGTATTACAACTAAATTACAGATTCAGTTTATTTACCTCTACTATGCAACTTGCTACTTTTGATGAAGTTGGGAAAAGAACTAAGCTTAAGACGTTGCAGGTCTTTATACTTCTCAGCAGTTAGTGGTAATAAAGCTAAAATTGTTTTTTATCGTAAACAAACAGTATAAAAAGCTCACATAGTATGAATGCCCAAGTAACACAAATTAGCTGATGAGCTTTTTTGTCTAACAGTTAGCCATAAAAGACACATAAAAACCAGAAATTTGTCAAATTATGGCAAATGATTCTTGGTTTGTTTTCTAGCCAGAAAGCTCGCTTTAAATTAGATTTGTTGGCTCCAAAAGTAGCAGTTTTTAATGTAGATAGGCTATAGCATAATCACTTGGCCAAAAAATATCTTTTATGTGGTAATTAAACCTCCAACTTTTTTTTGTAATATTGGATGGCCAAAAAATAGAAATATCTGTCAATTTTGTTGCCACAACATAACCAGATATATTCTAGTAAGTATTGAAGTTAAATTATAGTAAGCATAGCTATTTAAAATGCCAGAAAATGGCATTTTTAACCAATAGAATTCGAGGTTAGGATATAATCAAAAAGTAGGCAAGTATTTAAGTTTAATTATAGTAATAATAACTATATAAGAATGCCAGATTAAGACATTTTAAGACAATGAAAATTGAGAGGAAAAAATATGGCTTTTATTATCATATTATTGTTTCAAAATTAAACCAAAATTTGGTAGTTTTATTTCGCTTATTTTTCCTATAGTATTGCCAAAATATGTCACATTTTCAAATTTACGTTAGTAAAGTTGTTACCATACAAAATGTCTAATAAAGAGATTAAAGAGTACTAAAGGCAAACCAAGTGGGCATTTTTAGTGGCAAATTTTTGGTAAATGTTGCTACATTTTGGCTACATTTGAAAATTATTTCCATTTGATAAATATTTGCTTACAAAGTGGCCAATTTCAAGGAATATTTGCTTAAAAAGTAGCCCAAAGCTTTTTATGGTCTGTCATAATTGAAATTAAAATTAAACTAATTTCCTAGCAACCACTTTAAACAAACATATTCTTTCTACCTATAAATACGTATCTTCATGCATGTTTTTTTTACGTCGTGAACCCTTTAATCAATGTTCTTAGTAAAATACATTTCCAAACTAGAAAATAAAAAAAAATTTGTAGAAAACGAAATTTTTTAGGACAGTAAAAATCCTGCGCAAGTGTTTTTTGTCCCTACCAAACATCTAACCATGATTTGTTATCTTTGCATTTCCTCTTGGCTCATAAATTCTTACACTGATTGGCTCTGCCAATACTATTTCTACTTTCTAGATGCGGCGAGCACAAATCGGATATGGAAGCCCGCCTGAATCTCTCCGAGCTCGTTCAGTGTTCAGATATGGTGGAGTAAAGATCGCTGAAGATGCCTCGTGCAATGGGAGACGAAACGTCGGATAGTAATTCCAATTTGACACGCTCTAATCTCGAGAACCATGAGGAAAGCCGTGAAAGTAACCGTTCGATATTAACATATATAGTGTGTCTACTTAAGTTCTCTACATATGGGAAACTTTTTTATTAGTAGTTTTACGGAAAAAAGTTACTCTTTATAAAAAGTTCTGCTTTCTGCCAAAATGATATTAAAATATTCAAACTTGAGATTGCATATACAGGGTGGTCAAAAATTCCAAAAAATCGAAATTGACTCAAGAGAAAAGTACCTTTAATTTTTATTTTATAGCAAAATGTAATACAAAATCTTACTTAGAATAAAAAAACATATCTAGCACTAGATTCGTTGCTTCCTATCTGAAATCACTTCTTAAGGAATGTAAAACTTTGACTTCTTACTGGCAGGTCCAGTTTCTTACTTTTCTTCCTACCTACGTACCAGAAAATTTCCTTATTTATCGATTGTTGATAATGGCATTGTCACTGCAATTGTCAACCACAATATCGTATTATTTTATTATTGTAGTAAAAAGAAATGCCGCTGAAATTAAGCAAAACAGATAAAATTGAAATAATTTTAATTGTCGGAGAAAATTATAAAACATATCGAGAAGCTGCAGACATTTTTAACAACAGACACCCCGATAAAATTATACATTTCACAACAGTGGGGAATATTCTAACTAAATTCAAGATTTTTGGAAATGTAGAAAATAACTTTAACAACTTGACCTCCCTGTCAAGGGTTGCGAATGACGAAACTACAAATCAAGTAATGCTCTCTGTGATAGAAGACCCTAAAAAGTCCCTACGCAAAAGGTCAGCAATGTTGCCAAATAACGTGAGTAAAGATACAGTTTCAAAAATATTGAAAGAAAACAGTTTTCGACCTTACAATCCAAAATTTATACATACCTTGAGACCAGGAGACTTTGAGCGACGGTTCCAGTTTTGCTGTCTGATACAAGGGGAGCTAGAAGATGATCCTTTTATGGCAAGATGCATTATTTTTACCGATGAAGCAACGTATACTTCCAATGGGACTGTAAGACGAGTAATCGACAGGTATTCTGATATTTTCTGGCCAGCTAGATCTCCGGACTTTAACCCTCTTGATTATTTCTTTTGGGGCTACTTGAAAGAGAAAGTGTATCTAAAGAGGCCATTTCATAATGTTGATCATTTGGAGAGCGTAATTAGGCAAGAGATACAGGCCATAACGCCTGCCATGATTAGAAACGTTTTAAGAGAATGTTCTGTAAGAACGGTTACCTGTATGGAAAGAGATGGTGGATATTTTGAGGCAAATGTGCAATGATGGAACAGTTAGTTTTTATTGTTAATTAAGTTATTTACATGTAATGTTTATTAGAATTAAAATTAGTGAAGTTATTTTCTACATTTCCAAAAGTCTTGAATTTAGTTAGAATATTCCCCACTGTTGTGAAATGTATAATTTTATCGGGGTGTCTGTTGTTAAAAATGTCTGCAGCTTCTCGAAATGTTTTATAATTTTCTCCGACAATTAAAATTATTTCAATTTTATTTTCTTTGCTTAATTTCAGCGGCATTTTTTTTTACTATAATATTCAAACTGATGTTTCAATAAAGTAATACAATATTGTGGTTGACAATTGTAGTGACAATGCCATTATCAACAATCGATAAATAAGGCTGGTATGTAGGTAGGAACAAAAGTAAGAAACTGGACTTGCCAGTAAGAAGCCAAAGTTTTACATTCCTTAAGAAGTGATTTCAGATAGGAAGCAACGAATCTAGTGCTAGATATGTTTTTTTATTCTAAGTAAGATTTTGTATTACATTTTGCTATAAAATAAAAATTAAAGGTACTTTTCTCTTGAGTCAATTTCGATTTTTTGGAATTTTTGACCACCCTGTATATGCAATCTCAAGTTTAAGTATTTTAATATTATTTTGGCAGAAAGCAGAACTTTTTATAAAGAGTAACTTTTTTCCGTAAAACTACTAATAAAAAAGTTTCCCATATGTAGAGAACTTAAGTAGACACACTGTATATGGATAATTCTTATTTGTTTATAGTAGCAATTTAGAGAAAAGTAACTGCAGCGGTCGGTGGGGTTGGTTCCGTGTAGCCAAACCGGATATTTGGCAATAGAAGTCATTCAATATTTTATTATTGAATTAAGTATTTTCTCGTGTTCTATAAATAAATCGGTTGTAGCAAACTGTTTCATGCATAATTTTTTTCGCTCGCTCTATATCGAAATAGTGTTAAGGAAACAACAGCGCGGAGCGTGCTATATTGAATTTTTATGGTATTTTATTTCTATAGAGGAAGTATTAAGGCAAAGCCCGTTCACCAGGATATTGTGTCCTGAAAAATACGCGTCGGCCGGAGTATTTTTGCCACTTTAATTAAATTTTTAACAAAACCGTTTGTTATTTCGCAGCTACGTAGCGCGAATAACAGGAAATGACGTTCTGATACGACGCCGGACCGAGAACTGCTTTTCATCTCAAAGGGAAAACGGTAAATAATGAAACATAAGGGTTGTTTTTTTTTCCGAGGTTTATATTTCTGGATTGTTGTTTTTCAATTGTCTGTATTTTAATACCCGATAGCACATTCTAGTCGAAAATTGTAACAATTTTCCTGCGACCATACTTTTGTTTGTTTGGGACCATGAACTCTCGAAGGGGAGGCATAGACGATAACAATTTGAAAAGGTCTATCCATACATAAATCTGTCTACACAATCTAGAACAGAGGTGCTCAAACGGTCGATCGCGATCGACCAGTCGATCGCGAGTGCTTTTTGAGTAGATCTCGAGAAGAAAAAATTTTTTAATAAGTAGGTACTTAACTAAACTACAAAAATTTATTACGTAATAAATAACACTCTGCTAGCGGCAATAGGCGGCTTTATCGCGCGGTACTTGTCAAAGGAAAAGCCGCGTTTTTTATTCTTGCCGCTTTTCTAGAAATTTCGGGCGGCGCGTTTGACGGGAACATTCGAGACTTTCGTTCACGCCGATATAAATGTTGCGCCTGCAGGAATTGGAGTCATTCTGAATTGCAAATTGAAGGCAATACTACGTCGATACAATATTTATTATTAAGTAGTACAAAATGAGTGCAACGAAGAAATCTAAAACGTATCATTTTAATAACTATTGGGAGGAAGAATTTTTGTTTTGTATGGCGTTGGTTGTAAGGATAAGTGCATTTGTCTTATTTGTCGTGCGTCAGTTGCAATACCCAAGCGTGGTAACTTAGAGAGGCATCATAAAACGGTTCATAAAAACTATGAAAAGGATTTTCCGCTACAGAGTGAATTAAGAAAACGAAAAGTACGTGATTTGATATCTTGTTTGAAAAAAGAACAAACCATGTTCACAAGACCAGCCAAACAATCAAAAGCTGCTACGATCGCGTCATTTAAAATATCTCCTGTATTGGCGAAACACAAGAAACCATTCCAAGATGGATCGGTTGTGAAGGAAGCATTTATTGAAGCGGGTGAGACTTTATTTGGAGATTTTAAAAATAAAACAGAAATCATGTCTGCTATTAGAGAACTTCAATTATCTCGTCCGACTGTTACAAGGCGTATTGAAGTCGAGTCAGGACATGGCAGATAAACTAAAAAATGCTATCATGGAATGTACGTACTTTTCTTTATAGTTCGACGAATCCACCGATATGACAGACACTGCCCAGCTGTGCATTTTTATTCGGATAGTATTCAATGACATGTTAGCTAAGGAAGAATTTTTGACAATCATTCCTCTGAAGGGGAAGACCCGTGGCGAAGATATATATGACGTTTTCTTCAATTTTGTAAAAAACTACAAACTACCAATATATAAATTAGTGTGCATTACAACCGATGGAGCACCAGCAATGACTGGAAACAAAAACGGTTTTGTGGCATTGTGTCGAGCCAATGAAGATTTCCCTTCATTTTTTTCAATCCATTGCATTATACATCAACAAGTTTTGTCTTCAAAAGTTTTACACACGGAGGAAATTATGGGCATTGCAACAAAAATTGTGAATTCCATCCGTGCACGTAGCTTGCAACGGAGGCTCTTTAAGTTGCAGTTGGAAGATAGGGAGTCAGCTGAGCACACTGATTTAGTTCTTCACAGGGACGTTAGGTGGTTGAGTCGCGGAAAATTCCTAGAAAGGTTTCAAGAATTATTGCTCGAAATAACAGCTTTGCTAGACGAAAGAGGTGATGACACTCAGATGTTGAAAAACGAAAAATTGCTGACAGATTTAGCATATTGACTGACATCACAATGCCCTTAAACACCATTAACTTGAAGCTTCAAGGTAAAGGAAAAACTGTTATTGAGATGATTAGCGCAGTAAACGCATTTGAAAGTAAATTGCAACTTATGATAGATCAACTGAAAAGAAAGGATCTGAAACATTTTCCGTATTTGAAAGCAAGGATTCCTCAGTTGAATTATGATACGTATGAGGCTGAATTATCAAATATTAAGGGACAATTCGAAACGCGTTTTTATGATTGTAGTAAATTGGCAAATGTAGCATCATTTATGAGTTATCCTTTTTTGTGTAAAAACATTGAGGAATTAGCTACTGAAATAGCAAGTCAGTTTAATATGAACTCATGTTCTGTTGAAAATGAGTTGGTGCAGATTGTATCAGATATATATTTCAAAGCTACAGCATCTGATACAAATTTCTGGTGTTTTATATCTGAAGATAAATATCCGAATCTAAGGCAAATCGCCCTTCAACTAACAGCAATGTTTGGGTCAACTTACTTGTGCGAGTCTGCATTTTCTGAAATGAAGATAATTAAGTCAAAATATCGCAATCGACTAACTGACGATCATATGTCATCATGCTTGCGATTAGCACTCAGTGGTTACGTATCATCTTATGAAAAGTATGCTGAGGACATGCAGTGCCACGCGTCAACATCCAAATTCACTCCTTAGTTGAGTTTAACAACATATGCAACTCTTTTGTTTTGTAACAACCAATAAACTCGCAATTTTGAATAACTATGAGTTTTTTCATTGATATTGTAGAGAAGAACCTAACTAAACCTAACCCAAACCTTGACTAAAATAATGTATATTGTGCGGAAAGCTAACGCTACGGTACACCCTATCTAGGTAGGTAGGTAGGTAGGGTGTATGTATCGTGTATGTATCGTGTATGTACGACAATCCTGCATCACACATACTTGCAGCCTCTCAGAGTCGATCGTAAGTAGTCTAAAAATATTGAGGTAGATCGCCAGCAGTTCAAGTTTGAGCACCCCTGATCTAGAAGATAGCGTTAGAGATAAATGATATTTATTATTTTGTTATATCTTGTTTGAAATAATCGAGTCTATTTAAGCTTTAATGTGAGAAACCGACTGTTTTAGTTAAATATTATTTGAATTACATTTAGTCTATTCCGTTACAACATCATAATATCAAGTTCACAATGGAAATTGAATCTAATTTAACGATTTACTTTCTAGACGTATAAGTTTTTTACTTTGTTATGTCCCCAAACAAAGTTTTTTCTTTGGTAAACAGTATCGCGCTAGCATATCCGATTGCACGTTGTTCCTTTGCTCTATGACATAACTAAACAATCCTCAACTTTGGCTTGACAAATTCTTGTTGTTTAATTTTCAGCATCCACTCATTGTAGTAAAGTTGTGACGTTCACTCGAAAACTTATTAGCAGTTAAGAAGGAACGGTTCGAGGCAAAGTTTCATAATAATTAATGTCAGACTGTCGAACATTTGTTGTTTCGAACTTTCCTCTTTTATATGATTAATTACACAGGCCAATACACATTTTGGTGCCTGCGGTTTTTTAGCTGTTCCTGGGTAATTTTTGGATGCAGAATGTAAAAAAGTTCTCAGATTTTGTCTATCAGATCTAGTCTTTTGTGTATATATTTTACGTTATAACTGTTATAATATATAATATTACTATTGCCAGTTAAAAAACAAAGACACATGAATTTAAGTATTTATTGCAAAAACTTAATTTACATAATTACATTAGGCACTAATCACATAAAAATTTTGTTTTATACGACTTTCTAGAATGGAGTTTACTGGGGCAGTCGCGCTGAAGGCTCCAGTAGTAGTTCGCCATCGTGTAGCTATGCCATCGTTCTTGATAACAATCTTGCATAATTTTAATATCCTAATGGAATCTTTCCCTCTGTTCTTCACTATAATCACCTAAGTTTTTTGGAAAACCATCTATGTGGCTGTGGAGGTAGTGAACTTTTATACTCATGTTACAGCCGAGAATATTAAAATTTGAAAGCATAGTTTCCACTAATTCTACGTAATTTTCTGCTTTATGATTGCCAAGAAAATTTTGTACTACTTGAACAAATGAACATCAAGCTTTAGATTCAGTCTCGTTCATTGATATGTTGAATTGTGGATCTTTAACAAGTTGCCTTATTTGAGGACCATCAAATATACCAGCTTTTAGTTTTTCCGTGCTAATGCCAGGAAATTTACGTGACAAATACCCAAAACAATTTCCATCTCGATTTAAAGCCTTCACAAATTGCTTCATTAGGCCTAACTTGATATACAAGGGCGGAAGTAAGATATTTTCTCTCGAAACCAAAGGTTCGTTGATCACGTTTTGTTTTCCTTGAATCATGACATCTCTTGAAGGCCAATTTTTGTTAACCTAGTGCTCATTTTTAGCTCTGCTCTCCTACAGGCACAAAAACAAGGATATTTTGTATAACCACTCTGCTGTCCAAGGAGGAAGTTAACCATTTTTAAATCAACACAAATTGCTGACTGGTGTTCTTCGTATTTAATTTTTCTCAGAACTAACGCAATTGTTTCATATTCTTCCTTCATGGTAGTAGAATGACCAATAGGAATTGAGCCATATTTGTTACCGTTATGTAAAAGAACACATTTTAAACTACTTTTTGAAATGTCAATAAAAAGGCGCCAATCATCTGGAGTGTATTCAGGCAAACCCATTTTTTCTACGAGCCCCTTTATATCGTTACAGAATAACAAGTCATTTTCCTGAGCGAAAAAAGGCAGCAGATCCTTATCTCTTTTACGATAAAATGTAATATTAGTACCTGGACAAAAAAGATTTTTTTCTTTTAATCTGGATGCAAGTAATTCTGCGGATTCCTTTGAGAGATTCAGGTCTCTTATAAGATCGTTTAGTTCTTCTTGATTGAAACTTTGAACTTCGTCAGACGTTGATGTTTCTCTATCATCTTCTGTCAGTTCGCGTAGACTGCTGAATGATGGAACGGGTATTTCTTCCGAATGCGCTACAGGCCTTCTTGCAGAATCTAGAGCAGGATATGTCCATTTGTGTCTATTGTTTCTATTTATGCCTTTAATATTAACGAGACAAAAATAGCAGTCATCATGATGGTTTAGCGGTTCTCTCCAAACCATTGGTACACCAAACTTTAGGCACTTCCTCTTTCCAGTTGTCCACTGTCGCAAATGTTCAACACATGTTTTACATATGAAATGTGGGGCCCAAGATTTATCTTGATCTCTTAAATGACCGCCAAAATAGGCAAGATAAGCTCTTTTCACAAAGTCAGAAATCGTCTTTCTGCTCTCTTTCAAAGTGTATTCACCACACACAGGCACGTCTGCTTGTGGATGCCATTGTTTCAGTTTAGTGTCTTGATACTACAAAACGACCAAAATTTACACAAAATGATAGCAGAACTTTACTTGGGAAAACTCAATAATATACTAAATCGAGTACAACCAAGCAGGTATAGAAGGATCGGGTCATAGGCAATTACAGTTATAAAAGTAATTAAGAGCAGTGTATTGAGTAGCTCCTGTTATAGGAACATTGGGTCAGGGACAATTCCAGGTATCCATTTGGTTAAATAGATTCTGGGAAATTTCTATTTTGACGATTAAGTACATATTTATCTCTTTATTTGTTGTCCTTTATCAGAAAAAAATATCAAATAACTTGTAACCTGTATCTCAAAAACTAGAGCTCATAGAAAAAATCTGGTGGCATTTTTCGAATCAGCACATTAAAAACATCTAAAATCAGATTTCCGGCACTAAATTTTTGTTTTCATTTTGTTACCCTGTGTTATTTGTTTAAAGATATTTAGATATACAAGAGAAAGCTGGACGCCATTGTTCGTGAATAGCTTCACGAGGGGATGTACTTCAGAAATACATTTTTACTTCCCTCGAAAAAGGAAAGTATTGCAATCGTGAAAAAACTACGCTCCGAGATGTTTTCGGATCTTTAAGGTTCAGGGTCCTTAGATGTCTGTCTCTCTGTCGGTCTGTCTGTTCGCGTCATAGCTAAAAACTACTTAAACGTCTGACTTCATATTTTGGTCAAAAATTGATGGTCATATTTATTTACTTATTTATTCCTTTATTATTACAGAGCAGCATATAATAATTACAATGATATTACAGTGAAACGGACACCTCCAAACAATGGACGCCTCTGCTAAACGGGCAATTTTAAAGTCGCCGACCGTCGGTATATGTATTCCTGTGTATTAAACCCTCTTGACAACGGACACTCTCAACAACGGACATGGACAGTAAAATTTGGAACATTTTTAATAAAAACAGTACAATTTACCTCCTCAGAACGGACAGATGTTCAGATAATTTTTGACAAACCCACATTTAATCGGCATCTATGCTAATAAGCGGCGCGGCGCCTATCTATTGTTAATAGCACTAGTTTAACAATAGGCTGGCTTATGCTGTCTAGCCTGTAGGTAAATTGCGGTGAATTGCATAATAAATAGATCACCTTACTTTTATAGAATGTAGTCTTCATCAATAGAATATCTTAGTTTTGATATTTCTCTGGTGCGATCAATATGTCTTCAAACAAAAGAAAGTTTTTGAGTCTTCAACAAAAAGTTGAAATAATCCAGTAGGCGGAAAAAAACAAACTTAGTGTTAGAGCCGAAAAATTCTATGTAGGAAAATCTCAAATTAGTGATATTTTGAGAAACAAGAGCAATCTTAACAAGCGAGAGAGAAAAAGGAATTTGCGAGAACTGAGAGTGCTGCCATAGACCAAATTGTCTGCGACTGGTTTTGTAAAGTACGCCCAAAAAACATTCCAATATCCAATACAATAATAAAGGAAAAAGCACAAGAAATTGCGAAGAATCTAGAAGTTGATGGTTTTAAAGGATCAAATGGAGAAGTTCTGTCAACGTCATAATATCTCTTTCAACTGTAACTGATTGGCGGACGAAATGATGTGCTATTATCAAAAACTACGCACTGAGAGACATTTATAACGCCGATGAAACGGGACTCTTTTTCCGCGCCTTGCCAAATAAAACGTTTTCTTTAAAAGGCGAAACATGTGATGGCAGGAAAGCGTCCACGGAGAGACTCGCTATTTTGCTTTGCTCCGCTTTGAATGGAGAAAAAGAAAATGCACTGGTGATTAAAAAAAGTAAAAAACCCCGTTGTTTTAAAAGATCAAGCGGGGAAAAATTGCCACTTAAATGGTACTATAACAAGAAAGCATGGATGACAAGGGATACAATGTCGGATTGGTTGATGAAATTTGACCGAGAAATGCAAAGGCAAAACCGAAATGTACTTTTATTTTTGGATAATCTTGCATCTCACCCAAAACTGGAGTTAAAAAAGGTTAAAATAATTTTTTGACCTCCAAATACGACATCACATCCATGAAGTATTCTGAATCTACCGAACTATTGGGGAAATCCATAAATGTTGTAAGTGCCTTGATTGGGATTGTTGCTGCATGGAAGTCGAATCCAAGACCATCAATAACTGCTTCCGCAAAGCTGGATTCGACGAAATTCTCAAGGAAAACGTTGACTACGATGATGATGTGCCATTATCGGAATGGTGTAGAAACATCAAAGTATTCTCTTACGACCTAACTTCATATTCAGGAATTGATGAAAGTTTATTCACGGAAAATCCTAATGTAAGTGTACGTGAGTGTATCAGTGAATTTCAAAATAGTGAAAATGGCCAGATTTCATCTGACAGTGATAATTGTCAGGAAATATTAAATGTAAATCGTGCAACATTGTAATGTGTACAGGCTCGCATATAAATAGACGCCATCTTTTATAATAAAGCAGTTGCCAACTAGACTCGTCGTTTGTCGTTTCATTTCATTGTCCTCATCCCAGACCCGCTCCCAGCAATAACACATGGCGCAGTAAGGTCGTCTATTTTGTAAGCCGAAAAAAAAAAGAGAAAAACTGAAGATTGAAGCTAGAAGAATGACTTTAGAGGGATACCACCCATGATAATGTCGGGAAACCTTTCAGAAAATTGGAAATTTTGGAGGCAAAGGTTCAATACGTATTTAAAAGCAACAGAAATATCAAAAAAGGACGAAAGTACAAAATGTGCTCAGCTCCTCACGTTGATTGGAGACGAAGGTATTAATTATATAATGCATTTACTTGGGGGCAGGATGAAACAAACTTTCAAAGTCTGCAGATTAAGTTCGATGCTCATTTTAACCCGAAAAAGAACCTTACCTATGAAACCAATCGGTTGATCAATTCATTACTGAACTAAAGAATCTGTCACTTTCTTGCGAATTTGGCGATTTAAGAGAGTTACTTATTAAAGACATGCTAGTTTGTGTTTAAGGTCTACCACACTGAGAGAAAAGCTACTTCAAGAAGATGCTACTACGCTGCAAAGGGCCGTCCAAATTTGTGTTAACATAGAAAGCACAAGGCAGCAGAACAGATATATCACCAATGGTATTAAACAAGAAAAACAAGTGGAAGTGGACGCTATTGGTACCAGGTCAAATTTCAGGGCCCCCGATCACACAACTAAGAACTGACCATCAGGTTCGTTAGGTTCATCTACAGGGCACAATCAAGGCAAATCCACCTTTCCCAAGTGTGCCAAACGTCATGAATACGGGAAATGCCCTGCATTTGGCAAGAAATGTTTAAATTGTGGTATCAGTAATCATTTTTCTTCTTGTTGTTTTAAAAACAAAGTATCTAATAACCACCGTTCTAACTTTAACAATAAATCTAAATATTTTAAACATAAAAAATCTATTAACTGTATAAAGGATAATGAGTCTAGTTGTAGATTTGGATGATACAGATAATTTTCTTTTCATAGGTTCTATTGATATTCAATCTTGCCAAGGGGTTATATACCGCTGGGATGTCTGAGAGTTTGTGGGTTACGACTTTGGAAATTGAAGGACAGACTTTGGACTTTAAACTGGATACAGGAGCCATGGCCAATATAATACCTGTAAGTTTTCTACAAAAAATCAATTTTGATCTTTCAAAAATAAATAAAGTTAAAACCAAGCTAACTTCTTATACTGGGCATACTATTCCTATTATTGGTCATTGTATTTTAAATTGTAAGTCTAAAAATAAACAGGAGAGTCTGTTATTTTATGTGGTCTACTCAGAGAACAGTCCTATTTTGGGTCTTAATGGTTGTGTAGAACTAGAACTTATTAAAAGAATAGATTCAGTAGAAAATAATTTTCTAAATAAAAATTTTGAATTAAAAAGCATTTTAAAAAAATATAATTCCGTATTTAACGGTATAGGTTGTTTAAAAAAAGAATATCATATTGAGTTGAGAGAAGGCGCAACTCCAGTAGTAAATTATCCTAGAAAAGTTCCATTTGCTCTTAGAGATAAACTCAAGCTTACTCTAAATCAGTTAGAAAAGCAGGGACTTATAGAAAAATCTAATGATTGTACTGATTGGTGTCATAATATGGTAATAGTTAGAAAATCAAATGGTCAGCTTAGAATAGCTATAGATCCCAAAGATTTAAATTCAAATATTAAAAGACATTATTTTCAAATTCCCACTCTGAAGAATTGACGGCTGATTTGACAGGTTCAAAATATTTTAGTGTCTTGGATGCAACACAAGGTTTCCTGCAGATTAAGTTAGATAAAAATAGTTCAAAACTTTGTACTTTTGCTACTCCATGTGGGAGATATCGATTTTTAAGGTTACCTTATGGGTTGTGCAGTGCCCCGGAGGTTTTTCAGGAAATTCTGGAATGTTTGAAATTTTTGGTGGTATTGAGGGCTGTAGTTTCTATGTTGATGATATTTTAATATATGGAAATACTTTAGAAGAGCATAATGCCAGGTTAATAAAAGTTTTAGAATTTGCCCTAAAAAATGGCTTAAAATTTAATAAAGATAAATGTAAATTTTTGCAATCTGAGGTTAGGTATATGGGTCATACTATAAGTAGAACAGGTATAAAACCTAATGAAGATAAAGTACAGGCTATAAAAGATATGCCTTCACCAATAGATAAAAAAGACGTTCAAAGATTTCTTGGTATGATAACATATATGAGTAGGTTTATTGAGGGACTTTCAGAAAAAACTGCACCTCTTCGTGCTCTCCTGAGGAAAGATAATCTTTTCCAGTGGGATGACATACACGAAGCTACTTTTAACAACTTAAAAAATGTTTTGTCTAAAGCTCCTTGTTTACATTTTTATGATGTGTCTAAACAGTCGGCAACAATATCTGTGGATTCATCTCAGTTTGGGATGGCTGCCGTATTACTTCAGGATGGAAGGCCTTGTGCTCATGCACCCAGGGCCTTGACAGAAACTCAGTGTAAATATTCTCAAATTGAAAAAGAAATGCTAAGTGTGTGGTTCGGAATTTCTCGTTTTTCGCAGTATGTATATGGAATTAAAAATCTAATTGTAGAAACTGATCATTTGCCTCTAGTTAGTATAATTAAAAAGCCTTTACATTTATGTCCACCTAGATTACAAAGAATGATTATGCAGTTAAGGAAATATAATTTTGAATTAGTGTATAAGCCAGGCAAAAAACTTATTTTAGCTGACACCTTAAGTAGGGCTTTTCGTAAAAATAATTTCTTTGAGGAAAATGTAGATTTAGAGCTGGAATCACACATTTGCTTGGTATTAATGAATATTAATGTTTCTGAAGATAAAAAGCGAGAAATAATAAAACTAACCAATGAGGACCCAGAGTTAATTTCCCTAAAACAGTTTGTCAGGAACGGTTGGCCGAGTAGATTAGCAGACTGCCCTGAAAATATCAAATTTTATTTTAAATTTAAAGGAGAAATTTCTGAAATAGATGATCTTTTGTTTAAAGGCCAAAATTTAATTGTGCCTTCAGCACTTAGAAAAGAAATTTTAAATAAATTGCATTATAGTCATCTTTCTGCAAAAAAATGCATTGATAAAGCTAAACTTTCATTTTATTGGCCAGGCATGACAAAACAGATTGAAGACTTCGTACTATCATGTCATGTATGTCAAACTTTCCTGAAGTCTCAACAGTCTGAGCCCATGATATCTCATGATATTCCTTTGCGTCCTTGGTCCAAGCTTGGTGTAGATATTTACCATCTTTTTAATGTATCATATCTTCCGATTATAGATTATTATTCTAAGTATGTCGAGGTTATAAATTTAGATAAGGACTTGTCTAGTGATAATATTATACATAAACTTAAGGGTGTATTTGCTCGCTTTGGTATTCCAAATATCCTGATTTCAGATAATGGTCCTGAATGGTCCAGTTTGCTTTTTAAAAGGTTTTCAAAAGCATATGACTTTCAACATAAAACTTCTTCACCTTTATATTCTCAATCAAACGGTCAGGTTGAAAGATCAATTCAAACTATCAAAAAACTGTTAAAAAAATGTATTTTAGACAGGAAAGATCCTTATTTAGCGCTTCTCGAATATAGAAATACACCTATGGATAAATATAACTCTCCGGCTAATGTTTTGTTTAATAGAAATTTAAGAACAATTTTGCCACAGTCTAATTCTCATTTCGAGCGTAAAACTTTTGATAAAAATAAATATAACACATTTTTAAAAAATAGTCAAAAATCGCAGAAAAAATACTATGATAAAAAAGCATCAAAAAATTTAAAACATCTCCCTAATAACTCTTCAGTTTTAATTCAAATAAAACCACAAACCCCCTGGGTTTTAGCAAAAATTGTTAAAAAAGTTGGCTTTAGATCATATTTAGTAGAGACTGAAAAAGGCAAGAAATATAGAAGAAATAGAAAATTTATAAAAGAACTAAAACACCAGCCAAGGGAGAAAACCGAACTCTCTAGTATGGAGAATGGTAACCTAACTAATTTTGCATCTTCTAGTAATTTTTTAAATTATAATTATATTCCTTTATTTGACAATAAGTCTTCAGATACTGGAGAGGGTGGGAAACAAACACCTTTGAACAGACTATCTAGTAATGGCAACCTAGATAATTTACAGACAGACGGGTCTAGTAATGTTTGTGCTAATCAAAGTAATGTACGTGTTAGTCCAAATAACTTTATGTTGTGAATTTTACATAAAATTCATTATATATTGTATATACCGTAACGGCTACTGTTCTGTGAGATTAAATGAATTTAATGTAATTATAAAATAAATGTAACTAGTTGTAATTAATGATCTGTGATAAAAAATTAAATTAAGACTGATAATTTTTAGTTTATAGCTATTTTATTTAAAGAAGGGAGATGTCAGGAAATATTAAATATAAATCGTGCAACATTGTAATGTGTACAGGCTCGCATATAAATAAACGCCATCTTTTATAATAAAGCAGTTGCCAACTAGACTCGTCGTTTGTCGTTTCATTTCATTGTCCTCATCCCAGACCCGCTCCCAGCAGTAACACAATAATGAAGAAATTATTTCTTCCAATATGAGGAACATTAAGGAAGCATATAAAATGTTAAGGGATATTAAAAACGTTTGTATGTTATATGGAGATTCTATTTTAGGGTAAAAAATCTCAGAAGTTGCGTCTAAAATGGAATATCAAATTATTAAAAATAAATTAACTAGTTTAACAACACTTGATAATTTTTTTTAATAGAAACTTTTTATAAAGTAGAACTGTATCAAATTCTATATGTAGGTAGTATAATATTTTATATTAGGTAGTAAATTTTTATTGTATGCATATATGTATGTAAAAGTTGTTAGTGTATAACAATTGTATTAATAATTTGTCCTAAATCTATTATTTTTTTACTTAAAAAAATATTTTTTTAAATAAAATTACTTTGGTATTTAATTTGTTCACTCCCCACAACGGACACCTCTATACAACGGACAGTTTCTCTGGCACAGCTACTGTCCGCTGTTGAGAGGTTTCACTGTATATTAAAAAATAAAATACTACCACTACCTTCTTCGGAGAGCAGCGCTCTCCCACTGAACCCAAATCTGCGATGTAAAGATCCATTCGATGACCTGTTGCTCCTAAAGGTTAGTTAATCATGAAGACTAGCTGACAAATGTGGAAAGTAAATGAAATATGATCAACTGCGCGCATAGATCTTTACTCGTGATAAGATAAAAACTAAAATATACTAAACAACACCCTTGAAGCTCTGTACCTAAATATAACATAAAACTACGCGTATGTAAATATAGTATTTTTCAAGAAACTCAAAATAGCCAATGGATGTATTTTAGCTCGGAGAATTCGAAAATCTAACAAAAAAAACAATTGAATGAGAAGCAAAAGACTTACGCCAAGAATGTTGCGTTTTTTAAACGCGCCACCCTACATGTCATTACATTTTAGGATTCTATGGTCAATTGTAAGTGTTTTTAAACAAGTGTGCTAAATGTCTATCTTCAACTGTTTTTGATTTATTGACACGTTTGCTTCTTTGAGCCGTCATAGCACCTGAACGGTTGGACCTAAAGCAAAATAACTTTCACATTCCTATCTTAGTTTTTGATAAGCTATCTTATGATGCCAGTGATTTTGAAGTAAGGTGATCACCTGCATTACTTACATTTCATATGAATATATTCAGTTAAATAGGTAACAAAATAATTTCCTTTTTTTTTTGTTTGACTGAGACAACCCCCAAAACTGTCTCTGGTAACTGGACTACATTGTAATTTTCAAGTTTCATTTGTTTATTTCTTGTCAAGATCATAATTAGGGTTAAGGTTGCCAACCCTCCCGATTTAGGCGGGAGACTCCCGATTTTTCGTCATGCCTCCCGCCGTAAAACTATACTCCCGCTCTTAAACAAAACTCCCGCCCACTCCCGCAAACTCCCGCTTTCCAACAATTTTGGCATTTAGCAGAAGGCAGAAGCAGATTCAGCTAGATGTACTAAAAGTACCTCTTCTTTTTCTTGCATTCTCTTCTTTTTTTTCCGGTTGCATTTGGATTTTTAATATTTAAGACTGGGATTTAAAAAAGCGCCTGAAGCTTGAAATGTACGCTGACAGGATTGACAAATGACATATCAAATATTATTATTATTATTATCCCCGAGTGATGTGTTCCAGGTATTTGTGAGCGTCTGTGTTTAATTTTTTTTTGCGAATAGTTTTGTGGTGAAAGGTGAAAATGTTTTCATCAGATAGTAGTACATCTGATGATATTGATTGGGTCGGCCAGTGCCAGAATGAGATTGATTGTGATGATGATGAAATTTCCCATAAAGCCATGACAGAGCCGAGCACTTCGACATCCCATCAAGAATTAGATTCCCCGCGGCCGCGCGTCAATGTTAAGAAGAGAAAATGGGAAGTTAAATGTAATAAAGAGTGGTGTAAAAAATATCCCAATATAATACAAGGGTCATCACTATCTCAGGCTAGATGCATACCTTGTGGTTCGCAATTTAGTATTAATCATGGTGGAGAGAATGATATCTCGAAACATATGAAAACTGACAAAGATAAAAAAAACATTTTAGCAACTTCAAAAGTTCAGAAAATAGATCATGTTTTTAAAAATGATTCTGTTAATGAACTGGCAACGATACATGCAGAATGTAGCTTCATTTTTCACAGTGTGAAGCACTCGCATAGCTACGCATCCACAGACTGCGGTGGAAAATTGTTTAAAACTATATTTTGTGACTCAAAAATAGCACAAAAATATGGTTGCGGTAGAACAAAAGCCACGCAAATTATTACAAGAGTCCTTGGGTCAGAGTCAAAAAATAGAATTTTGAAAGATCTAGTGAATAACAAGTCATTTTCGATTGCGACAGATGCCTCGAATAAAGGAAATGTCAAGTTATTTCCTTTTATCGTGAGATATTTCAATAAAGAGTCGGGGGTTCACACAAAATTGCTAAGCTTTTATTCAAGTGATTCAGAAAAATCAACAGATATTGCTCAGAGTTTGATCAACCATTTAGACGAAGCTGGCCTAAATATTGCGAATGTGATTGCATATTGTGCAGATAACGCATCTGTTAATTTCGGAAAAAAACAGAGTGTGTTCACTGAGCTACGCAAGAGAAATGAAAGACTGATTCCTGTCGGTTGTGTTTGCCATATAATCCATAATGCAGGAAAGTTTGGACAAGTCGCATTAAAATATGACGTGGAGTCTCTCGTTATCAAATGTTTCAACGAATTCAGTAGCAGCACAAAGAAAGTTACTGAGCTCAAAGAATTTTTCATTTTTTGTGACGAAGAATGGTCGCAGCTTTTAAGAAGTGTACCAACAAGATGGCTTTCATTAATTCCTGCAACTGAACGATTTTTGAATCATTTTGCTCCAGTTAAGTCATATTTCCTTTCCCAGGAATCCCCACCTGGAATGCTGAAGAAATTTTTGGAAGACGAATTAGCTGAAGCATATTTAGGTAACCATTTTCAAACCGTTGGGTTCATTTTTGCTTTATCTTATCTTCTTCTGATGTTTCAGGACTCATACTACACGTCGGACATTTGATGAATGGAATAATTGGGAAATTGGAATCGAGCGAGACGCTGGCGATTGAATTATTTACGATAATGAACAGTTTAAAACTCTCATTAATTAAAAAAAGAGAAGAACAATTCTATGAGTCTATTGCAAATTCTTTTTTGCGAAAATGTGAAGACCTCGTGAAAGTAGAATTGTTCAAGCGTGAAGCGGATGCATTCCTAGAAAGAATCATCAACTATTTGGAAAAATGGTAAGAAATCCTTCAAAATATGCTTTGCAAAACATTCAGTTCTATCTACTATTCAAATAATTATTGTTGTGCTGAATCATAAATATTGTAGTCACATATTTTTAATGTATTATCGAGGTATCTAAGACATAATTATTTTTTTGGGTTTTAGGTACAACTACAATGAAGACAACAAATTCAAGTGCCTGAGCGCTATGATCCTAAAGAACAAACCAAAACTAGAAGATTTTTTCAAAATTTGTTCAGATTTCCATATTGAAGTTGATGAGGACGCGCTTTTTGAAGAATATGTTGAACTCTCGGAGTCTTATAAGAACTTACCAGCAAATGTTTCTGATATTTCTATTGATAAGCAGTGGGTTTGCTTTTTTCAAAATCATGTTGCAGCTAATTTTGAAAAAATCGCATCAGTTGCCTTTGCCGTGCCTCATTCAAATGCTATGAGTGAGAGAATTTTCAGTTTGATGACACATGCATGGAGAAAGGACAGAAACAATCTAAGTGTCAAAACTTTAGAAGCTGAGCTAATGGTGAAACATAATTTTACCGAGTCGTGCACAGAATTTGCGAAATATCTCAAAACAGCAGATGGTAAGCAAATACTGGAAAAATGCAAAGGCAGCTGGAAAATGTGAACAAAAAAAAATGTCTTGAAATTGTGTTTGCATACTTATTAGGTTTTATACATAATAAATACCGATGCTATAGACTGCATAATATTGTTTTTTTATTCTTGTATGTACAGGGTTATTGATTATAAATGTCCCCCCTTTAACTTTTTTGTTTGGCATTTTAGGAAAAAAATTTAAATATAAAAGTTGCTTGGAATAAGTTAAATTTTTAAAATATTATATTTCTAAATATACAGGGTGTGTCACAAATGTGCAGCAACTGCCAACTTTGTTATTTTCAATACAATACCATATTTTTTATTTCATTTTTGGATTCTACGTAAAATTTTAAGCATATTTGATATGGCATATCCTATACCTAATTTTAACTGTTTCCAAACTACAAACAATTGAAAATTGCCACTTTTTGCACTTTGACTCATTATAAGTAGTGGCAAAACAGTTAAAGATAGAAAATAAATTTTACATTCCTATCTTAATATTTTAAAAGCTATCTAATAACATAAATATACAGTGGGTACCATTGGTACCAAATTTGGTACCTTCGTTGGTACCATCAATTACGACCATCACATAGCTCTTAAAAATTTAAGATGGGAAAGTGAAATTTATTTTCCTTTATCTTTAACCGTTTTGCCACTATAATGAGTCAAAATGCAAAAAGTGCCAATTTTCAATTGTTTATAGTTTGGAGACAGTTGAAGTTAGGTATAGGGTATGCTACATCAAATATGCTTAGAATTTTATGTAGAATCAAAAAATGAAATAAAAAATATGGTATCGTATTGAAAATAACAAAGTTGGCAGTTGCTGCACATTTGTGACACACCCTGTATATTTAGAAATATAATATTTTAAAAATTTAACTTATTCCAAGCAACTTTTATATTTAATTTTTTTTCCTAAAATGCCAAACAAAAAAGTTAAAGGGGGGGAAATTTATAATCAATAACCCTGTACCTACTTTTAAATAAATAAATAAATAAATGAATAAATAAATAAATATATAAATAAATGAATGAATAAATAATTAATAAAAATTTATTGATAGTTTGTTATAGGCTGTTTTCCTTGGCTGTTTCGTAAAAATTTTTTGTAGCACTCAAAAATTTTGCCTCAGGTAAGTGAACAGCTTTGTTTTCAAACCTCCCGCTTTTCCATTTCGAAAACTTGGCAACCCTAATTAGGGTAAGACTGGTAACCCAAAGTAACTGCTAACCAGTAGATATGTAGTGTTTAAGGTCTAATAAAAATATATATTGCCAACGTTTTGGTTAGGAGGAACTAGATTCCTCAAAATTTCCTATTGTTATGGTTCTAATTAATATCGCTTCTCGAAGAAATAAAACTGACGAGTTCCCCCAACTTGTTGCAATTACTGAGCACTGGCTAAATCTAAACGAACAGTTTTATGTGGAGAAATATTCCACAATAACTAGATATGGTAAAAATAACTCAGCTCATGGAGCAACACTATTTCTTTCTCTTAACGGGGATTTCGTCTCTGTAACTAAATATGACCATTTGTTAGTAGATAACTTTTTTGAATTTTCTATAGTACGTAATAAAAACTTTGATCTCTATGTAATATGTATTTATAGATCACTAAATTCTGATGTACAATCTTTCTTTAATTACCTACTAAATTTGCTAGATAGTCTACTAATAAAAGACAGGAAAATTCTATGCGAATATTATGAAAATGTCATAATATTTGCTTAAACACAGACTGGAATTTTGAATTTGAAAATGTTAACTCAAATTTTAGAGCTTTCTTAAATAAAATTTTAAGTGCTTTTAATAAGGCCTTCCCGCTTAAGACTATCAAACCTAAGCGTCATAAACCGTGGACCACGAAAGGACTACGCATTTCTGCTAAAATATGCATTCTCTTTTATGTATAAAAAAATTCACCGACCCCATTCTTATTCTCGACTATATCTCTAATTAAAGGAGGATCTATATTAAACTAATAAAGCAGCAAAAAAAATATACTATCTAAAACGTCTAATAAAGTCTAAAAACGTTTAAAAGGCAATTTGGTCCAT
>JAUTXW010005091.1:0-94030 GCA_030620095.1 Kuschelorhynchus macadamiae | reverse complement strand
AACACTACAATACAAAAAATTAAATAAATTTCCTTGCATTTACTCGTTTTTTGAAATATTACCTATCTTTTATTTTAAATGTGTATAATTGCAAAAAATAAGAATATGCATGATTATTCTGGTATTTTTTAAAATGTCACATTTACCCGTAATTTTCTGTTTTCCATTTGAAAATAATCGATATAGCATTTCCGGTGAAGCCGGAAGTGACCGGAAAGTGAATAATATGCGAACACTCTCCTCCTTAGGTACCGTTCAACTATACCAATATCTACGCCCATGGCACATAAATCTTATATATATATATAGACATATATATATATATATATATATATATATATGTATATATATGTATATATGTATATATATATATTTATATATATATATATATATATATATTTTTATTACCTTGTGTATTAGCCAAATGGAATAAATTACGATAATTTAATTATAAACTCTCATATTATCGATTATCTAAGTTTTTATGTCTGCTCATTTTCTCCAACCGTAAGGCTATATATGATTTGATACAGGGTGTGTACATATAAATTCAATGAAGTTACATAGATTTCAAATGCAACACCCCGGATATAAAAATTTTTGGAGTTCAAAAGTTACTCACTTCTCTTGTATAACATAATATATGCTTTAATGACCTGGTAACTGGATCTTCAAATTGCCCCCTCCTTTTTGGTTTTCAAATTTATTGAACAAACATTATTTTGATACAAAAAATTAAATTACTTTATTACCACCTCAATTTTATTTTAAATATGTATTCTAGAAAAATTAAATATCTATGTCAATGGCATCCATTATTTTTCAGTGTTAGAACATTTACCCCACCTATTTCTGTTTTCATTGTGACTATTATCGGTTTTGCGCTCTAAAAAGCTGATTTTTTTTACTTTTTATACACCTTTCTAACTTCTAGTTTCCATAACTTCAAAATAAGCGCGCCCGCCGATCGCGATTGACCATTCTAGACCGCTGTTTTTCTACCGAGCGGAAACCTTGTGGTACTGCTGTTATTAATTTTCGTGATGTCTTTTTGAGTAAAGATTTTCGCTTTTTTTTGGGCGAAATCCGGATACATTTTGTTTCTTGATGATGTAGGCAGTGATCTTGTAATATTTACTGATGTCTAAATCTTTCTTAATTTTAATTACTCTTGTTACCATGAAATATCGAGACCATAGGGTACTTGGCTTTCAAAACCTAGTCATTTCCAGTGTGTATTTCGCTTTACACCAGTGTCATTAAAACTCAGACCTTTTTGATGTAGAAATTAGTTAAGCGTTCGTGTTTCAGTTCATCAAACGCTTTTTCGTAGTCGATAAAGCATAAATGTAAGTTGAATTCAAACTGTGTTTTGCGAATAAGCACTAATAATTTTTGGTATATGCGGCTTCAAAAATACTGTCAGGGTAAGGCTTATTAGACTGAGTTGGCATACTAAAAGTATTTTTTCTTTCTGTTTTCACTTTTTTGAATAATCACCAATTATCAAAATGTTCGTACTGCTTTTCAAATCGTCTTTTGATTTTGCCGGTCAAACTCTAAATTTGCCTTACTTGCTGCTTCCAAAATTTATTGAAGGACCTCATTTGATGAGTCCACGGTATTAATGTCCAGAGTTTACAGGCGAAAATGCTTTTCTATATTACAAATTATACTCTTCAATAAGTTATTATTTGTTTTCATCACTTAAACATCAATGAGGTTCAAAGTTTGTATCTTGGTTGGCATGTCTTTTGTTATGCGCGCGTCAAATAAACTAACCTGTTTTAACTATTTAAATACACTGCTGGTTCAAAGAAAGCCATTTTTAGAAACGGTACGAATTTTTGTAATCAAATATACATAGGTTTTTCAGAAATAAATATTTTGAAATTACCTGTTTGCCTTTTTTAGTTTGTACACACTAAATATTTGAAAATTTCTATATAAAATAATTCTCCTTTAAAGGATATTGATCATGAGTTTCTATTTTGTTATTAAAGTTTATATTTTACTGTAAAAATACAAAAGTAGTGGTTCTTTCGAGAAACTGAATGTGTGCGAGAAAACGGTGAATCGCGCACGCTTATAGAAAAGGTTAGTTTTAGATTAGATACCTTGCTTGTAAACTATTTTTCTAACTTTTTCGTAATTACACATTATATGTTTTTCAAATATTAATATTTATTTTCACTGAGTATAGGAGGCAGCTATTGAACTTTCTACCTTACTGATATAAAACAAGCTTGATTTTTTTAAGTATGCAAATACCACGTTTTGTTCCATCACGGTAGCCATACTGCAGATATCATATAGTTTCTGTGTTGCAGCAGAATCGAGAATTGTATGAATGTTATATACGTCCTGAGTAGGAATGGGTATTTTATCGATATGTCGATAAATATCGATAGCTCATTGACATATCGAATAACAATAATATCTATATAATATCGATAGTTACCCGATAAAATCGATAGTAATTAAGCTGATAGATGGGTTACATATTTTATTATTAAATGGGTTATATATTTATGAAGATGAGGCACTTTTTCTTTATTTATTTTTTTAACCTCCCTAAGAATGTATTCCAAAGCCGCCTTTGTAGCAACTATCCATAGGTAGCAATAACTGTTTTTTTACTGGATCTTAACCCCAAACAATACACCACTCTGACAAGTTTTTTAACATTGCCGCAATTTTGTTCCGCCGCGCCATCTTGAATTAGTAACACAGTTTTACCAGTTGAGCAGCAACCACAATTTTTTAGGCTTAATTTTATCGAATATTTTTTACCTTTAATAGAGTTTACCTATATTAATAGGTAAAATCTATTATCGCCCATCCCTAGTCTTAAGAAAAATCTAATCAAGACAATTCTTTGGTCTTGAATCTATAACAAAATTGTTATAACTATAACTATAAGTATAATATATATATGAATTTATTTGAACGTTTTTATATTTAAAAAGAAAATAGTAAAATACTTACTGACTGACTGTAGTTTGAATGTTAAGAGCAATAATTGTGTCGTCGGCTTCGAACCAGATCTCGCCTGCACCAAGCTCACTCATTCTCCCGACCTAAAAACAAAATGTATCTAAAATACGATATTTTCGATCTAATAATACTAAATATAATAAGTAAAAAATAGAAGTAATTCGACTGCCAAATACCTTAATAATGTTAATAATTGACTTATTATTTTTATTACAATACATTTTATGTATACAGGGTGACCATGAAAATGTGCAACCTCAAAATCTAGAATTTTACTTCACATTTTCGAAAAATGACGATTCGGTATGAATAAAACTTTATTAACCGACTATCCTCATTATAATTTTTAACCGCCTTCAAAAATGGAAGAGGTTATCAGTTTGACCCTATGTAATTTTTTTATGTTTGTACATCGATTACTCCGCGATGGTTTGACCAATTCGGATGAAATTTTCAGGGAACATTCAGGATATTGCCGGAGTGGTCCAATAGCAAGCATATTAAACAAAAATGTTAAAAATGGCGGAATGGCGACCATTTTTTTTGTTTATACATCGTTCGTACATCGATTACTCCGCGTTGGTTTGACCAATTTAGATGACATTTTCAGGGGATAGTCAGGATGTTGCCGAAGTGGTCCCATATAGCAAGAATATTTAAAAAATGTTTAAAATAGCGGAATGGCGCCATTTTGTTTCTTGCAACAAGATATATTGTAAGAAGTTATTTAATATTCTACTCTCGCGTCTCGATTCTACGCATTTACCATAATATCAGGAAAAAATATTATGCAGTAGACCCTCTGTTAAACACAATATTACAATAAAACTCGTATTGGTGTCAACTAATTTATTAGAATTAGGCCATAACTTTTAAAATATTTGATGTATGACAACGAAATTTCGTATAGGTAAATTGTACATAGAGAGGAGAGGAGAGTTTTCGCATATGGTTCACTTTCCGGTCACTTCCGGTTTCATCAGAAATGACTCCAGTTTCGATTTTTTAAAAGGAACACTCGGCATATTTTTACATTTTTGGTTTCCTGAGATAATGCTGAATCAAAATGTGACATTTTAAAAACTTTTTACGCCTACCTGATTTTTTTATAGCCATTTTTAAAATTGCATCTAGGTGGCCATGATCGGACGCAATTAATCTAAGGACCTGAAATGATAACAGAATAATACAATCGCTAAGTTTTAGTGATTAGTCTGATAGCTAGGAACAAGAGAAGTTGATAAAATCAATTTTTTGTGTCTACCTATTTTTTTTTTCAAATGGCGACCCTTTTTAGACAAGCACTTTTTGAAAAGAGGATATTTCTGCGAATCTAACGGTACTAACTTTTTTGCGATTGGATTAAAAATAAGCTTAAAAATTCACGCTGGATATTAAGTAGGATTTTTAATCAAGATTACTTACGTTGGATCTATCTACGCACACCTATGCGCCTAACGCTCGCAACAGCATTTTTTATACAGTTTTCTGCTGCCCCTCTTCAGATATCGTCAACAAATTTAGGCGTGGAAATCTGTATCTTTGGCTAACAAATAGTTCAGAGTAGTAAACAAAAATATAACTTCAATTAACTTCAATAACGCTGTAAAATGTAAAAGCGCAATATTCGAGTTCACTGTAGTTGTTCAAAGCGCATTCCTCCTTGCTCTCGACACATTTCCACTGGTTCAATTGCTTCTCTCAACACGTTGTGTAGCATATGAGGCGTAATACTTCTAAATACATGTTCAATTCTTTCTTCTAGGATTTCAAGAGTGGTTGGGGCTGTTACATAGACTCTCTCTTTAACGTATCCCCAAATAAAGAAAAATAAATTATTATTAAAATATTCAATTAAATAATTAAGAACTTCTCTGGTATTGTGAGGCGGTGCTCCATCTTGCTGGAAGTAAATTCGGCATAAAACTTTTAAAGGTAGATCATTAAGATGTTGCTCAAATTTCACTTTGGGGAAAGCCTAAGTACATAACCACTGTTAATTGGTCTTGAAATAAAATTGGCCCAATTATTCTGTTACCAAGCGACACCAGCCCAGACATTGACACCAAACCTTTCTTGAAAATGTCCTACTCTCATTTCATGTTGATTTTGTTTGACCTAGTAACGAGTTTTTTGCTTGTTAAACATACCATTATTAGTAAACCTGGATTCATCAGAAAATAAGATAAAGTTGATAAAATTTGGGTTAATTCTACAATTTTGGAGCAACCAACCACAAAACAATACCTGCCTATCGCCATCGTCAGGATACAAATATTGGTGTAACTGGTACTTAAAAGCTCGATATCGGTGTTTCTTCAGTATTTTTCTAGCTGATGCATGACTTAAACCCAGTTCGTGATTAATTTTTCTTAGAGAAACAGTTTTATCAACTTCAACCATAGCAAAAACTTTAATTACTTTGAGGATACATTATTTTGACTTTTGAAAACAAAAATAATACTGAAAATCAAGAAAAATAAGGAAATTTTATGTCTACTCAGAAAGAATAGGTATGTGTCACTGTCAAAACAAAAAATGCTACTTAATTTGCAGCATGGCCATCCATGGCACACTTGATAAAGGTAAATAACTGATTATCGAGAATTTTTGTTAGTAATATAAAATTTTTTAAATTAAACGTAAAAATATACAGAGTGTTCTATTTAAAAAATCGAAACTGGAGTCATTTCCGGTGAAATGTTCGCCAAACACATTTTGGAATTCAAACATGTTTGGTGCGATTCTCCGTCACCTATCTTTGGACACACTGTATATATAATAGTTTAAAAGTGTCACTAAAAAAACTGACGAACGTCGCTTTCGATTTCAATTCGATTTTATTGCGAAAAAACGGTAATAAAACAGGTCGCGAAATTGCATTTACGTTCTGCGCGTGCATTTTACGACTTCACGTAAATGTCAAGTTTAAGGTCGTATAATCCATTTAAATTATTATTAAAATACCTCTCATTTCGAAAGTAAACAAAAAATAGTGGCATTTTAATAGTATTTTAGATTGGCGCCAAGCGAACAATCGATTTATGCAATAGTTTTATGGGCGCTTTTACACACGTGTGTTTCACCGCCAATATTGTTTACTCGAAAAACTATGAGCCGACTTAATACTTACGTTCAGTTTTGTTAGTTTTTAATGCAGCAAAATTCAATTTAAACTAACATTTGAACATGGTTAATTATTCACTATCAAGGGTAATCAACGTTAATGTGGGATTTAATTCTAGATACAAGCTCTATTCTATAATGAGTTACAGAAACAGCAGTTTTTACTTAAGAAATTGGAATTACTATGCGACGTTTCGCCTTCTATTGCACGAGGCATCTTCAAGGATCTTTACTAATGGAAATCTGAACACTTAATAAGCTAAAAGAGATTCAGGCGGGCTTTTATACCCGACTTGTGCTCGCCGAACCGTGACCCTGTGTTAAGATCGATTTCCACGTGTGATGTAGACCGTAACCCGTATCTCTATTGAAATTTTTTGTATGTTTAAATAATCTCATTCATAAATTATTACGCAATAGATTGTTGTATACAAGAAGCGATAATGGGTCCTATTTAGGCCCAGTCCTAGCAACAAATGGTTTACCACAAGGGTCACCCTTGAGTACGATTCTGTTTAACATTTATTTGGCAGAATTGTTCAAGTTGGACCTGGGGGAAGGTCAAAATTATAGGATATGCTGATGATTTAGTGCTCTTTGTAAAGGGAAAAGACATTAATAATATGGTTACGTTAATTAATAATGGCCTAATTCAGGCTAATGAATTTCTGGAAAATAATGACTTGTGTTTAGCCCCAAACAAATGCGAGGCGGTTTGGTTTACCAAGGGAGTTAGAAAGGTACGACCCCCACCAATTATGATCAATAATGAAATTATAGAATATAAAACTTCAGTTAAATACTTAGGCATAACTTTTCAAAAACATCTTAAATGGGATATGCATATAGACAACATCTCCATAAAAGCAAGAAAGGCTCTTAATGTTTTGAAGGCTATTTGTACAGTATGGTGGGGCTCTGATCCTTCCATCATATTAATGATATTTCAGGCACTAATTATATCTCACTTAGATTCTTTTAAGGCCGGCTAATCAAAACAAACTCGACCAATTAAAAAAAAAAATTTATGAAGGTCTTCGTATATGTTTAGGTTGTATGCGATCTACCCCAAAAGCAGCCCTTTTGGCAGAAGCCTCTAGGGTAGACTTGGAACAGAGACGGAAAAACTTTACCATCAGTTTTCTAAAAAAGATTATTGGTATTCAGAAACATCCTATTCTGAATATTATATTGGAAAGCCGTAGGTTTTTATTATGTAAAATGGGTTCCATTGCTGATTTTAAGGTTACTTACTTTATTCAAATGCTTCAAAATTTTTTACCATATATAAATAAAATTTATAAATCTAGGATCTTACCATGTTATGAAATAGATTTTGAAAACCTAATTGCTCCTATTAAAACAATTGATTGTAATTTAAAAGTTTTACGCAGCCACCGAAAAATATAAAAATATTTTTAGTTTTGTATATACTGACGCATCAAAAAAAGATAATAGGGTGGGGTATGGTATCGCTATTCCGGAGTTAAAATTCAAATTTTCAGAACGACTTAACGACCTGCTTTGCATTTGCAAGGCTGAAATAGTGGCGATACACCAAGCCGTTATAACCATTATCAAAAAAAAATTAAAAAAAGCTATCATATTCTCAGACTCGAGTAGTGCCATCCAAAAAATTAATAGCAATTTACTCAATATAAGAGCAGATTATTGGACCCTAAGAACTAAACGTATAATTCTCGTAGCCAATAAAAACTGTTTTGCTTGCGAACATTGGTAGGATCTTAAATGTTCCTAAAACTATGGATATTGATTCTTTTGAGATATATAATAAAATTAAAACAAATCTTACTGAACAGTTTAAGCAAAGATGGAGTAAGCTTGGGCTAAATAAAAAATACCAATACAGGAAAGTCCAAGACACCTTTCCATCAAAAAAGTGGTTTTCCTTAGTCCCCTTTATAGATCGTAGACATATTACTACTATTATAAGAATGCGAACTGGACATTGTTTAACAGGTGAAATGTTACACAAGTTTAAAATTAAAGAATCTCCACTATGTGAATGTGGTCAAATTGAAACTCTTAATCACATCTTTTTCGAGTGCCCGATTAGTGAGGTTGGAGGTCTAGACTTATATGGAGAGTTCATTAAATTACAATTTACTCCACCCATTTCAATTAATATGACATTAGCAAAACCCTCCAGTGAATCAATCAAATGCATAATTCATTTTCTTAAATTTAATAAAATAAAACTGTGATGCTCAATTTATAATAATCCAAATATCCTGTTCCTAGGTGTGTATGTCTACAGTTTGTTTCCAAGATTCCTGTGTTGTATTGTCTTAATAACAGTAGCCCTATCTACAGCTTTATACGAAAAGGAAATTGCTATATTTAGTGCCTCATGTTCACAGCACTTCATATTAAAGCTTCAGGAAATATAGATGGTCACGAGATGGTTTAGAGCCAGGCAGGACGTGATCGTCACCTAATGAAGCTGGCGATTGCCTAGAAGCAAAGCCATAAACAAGCAAGCATGTTTATACATTTCAATAGCAGTGGCGGCTCGTGGTTAACTTTTCAGGGAGTTCAATACATATAAACCACAAACAGCCGTATTCACTAAAGAGGTTTAAATTTTAAACTAGGTCTAAGTCTTAAACCCCCTTCAGGTTTAAATTTAAACAATCGCTAAACCCGTTACTAAACACTTAAACCTGTGGGGGTTTAAATTTTCCAATATGGCCGCATTCACTAAAAGGTTCTAAAGTCATTTTAGACCGGCAAATGTCAAATTTAGAACCAAAAGTTAGTCTTACCTTTTAGATTGGTTTAAGAAAAGTTTTAATTCACGGTTCACCTTAGTATAAATCATAAATCTATCAAGTTATAATTTAGCAAAAAACACAATTCAAATTGGTCGCCTATTTTCCTTAACGTACGCCGGACCACCACTATTATTTAAAAGTATTTAGGTAGATTATTGCACTTGAACATTAAAATAGCAAATCAAAAGTGGAAATAATTTGTCACGAAAAATGGCATTGTGTTTTCAATATGTTTTTAGCGAATTTTTTTCATACGAATAACCGATAAAATTTTTTTTCGTACACTAATTAACAATAAAAAAGAAAAAAAGTATGCAAGCAGTGGAATTCGAACTCAGGCTATCTACGTGCAAACCAAAAACAAAACCGAAATCTTAGACCATTAGACCACCATTATTATTGATTAAAAATGTAAAAACAGATATATACGTTACTCTACAAATTTAAATAGAAATTACAATTTTGAACCTCCGGCCATGAATTTTCCCGCGGAAAGTTTGGAGATAACTCTAAAAAGATATTTTTTTGACCAGAACCTCCTCTTCTTCACTTGAAAAATTTGCTATGTATTTTTGCCCGCTATACATACGTTATTTTCCCAAAGGCAGATACATAATCAGTATTAATCAAGTTCATCGAGAGGTCTAAAAATGGGTTTAAATTTAAACCTGCTGGACTAACTTTAGAACTAGTACTAATTGTTACGGTCTAAATCTTAAACCTGGGAGGGGTTTGAGGAAGGTTTAAATATGGAGGTCTAAATTTTAGACCTGATACGGCTGAAAGAGTCATCTGAAAAAATCAGACACACGAAACAATAAAATGCCTTTGTTACTTCGCAACCACATGTCCAGGCATATAAATCGTACATATTTCTACGACAATAACGATTTACTTCTTTGTTTTTGTCTTTACATGTTTGCTGAATTTTAAATTTCGGCAAAGTCGACTACTGCTCTTAAATTCGAGTCGGATAAACGGATTATAAAGAGAAAATTAATATTCTAAAACACTGTGGCTACATTTCTTCAAAACATTAATTTAAACCACAAAATCAACAAACGAAATGTAAAATCTTCAAAATAAAATCGATAAAATTACGCAAACGTAACCACAAACCTATCACACGATCCACATTAAACACATCAACTGACAAAAATATTTAAGTTTCCTCGGCGCGGCTGTTGATCCAAACTTTGCCAACGTAAGCCGTATCTTACCTATGCTCCACTATGCGAATTTGATCGGGAACACCCGGGAAAAACTCGCCTCCGTTTATAACCACGAGGTCAACGCGTGCCGCCAGCCGTGATCGATTCCAAATGAAACGAAATTTCTCGGGAGATCGCGGAACGAGGCATGGATAGTGTGTCGCGGCCGGCCAACGATTTTATACGCTTAGAATAACAGAGGGAATTTCCAAATTTAAAAAAAATGAAAAAATATAAATTACGTATTATTTTATTTATTTGTTTCTGTTTGGAGATATTTATTGGGGGTCATTGATCATTTGACCTAATGGAGGAACCGCCACTGTTCAATAGATTCTCTAATTTTATTTTTATGGGTGCTTTTACAGATGTGTGTTTCACCGCCAATATTTTTTACTCGAAAAACTATGAGTCGACTTAATATTTACGTTCAGTTTTGTTAGAATGTTTATTTTCAATGCAGCAAAATTCAATTTAAACTTTGTGTTAAGCTAACATTTGAAGATGGTTGATGAATTTTTTCAAGTAAAGTAATTGAAGTATTTTTTTCTGGTAATTCAAGTTACAGAAAATGTAAATGAAGCCACTAAAAGCAATTCAATTCCTTTATATAATTAAAGTTATTCAATCCCGAAAAATCATTGGAATACGGAAGAAGTACCGAGTTACCAATAACCCGATACCACCTCCTTAACTTTTTTACTTTACGTTGTAGAAAAAAAATGATAAGTACAGAAGTTCTAGGGTTAAAATTATATTTATAATATAATATAAATGTTAAAGTGATATTTTTTTTAAATGTTATACACTGTATATTATAACACTTTTGGTTTCTACGGGAAAATATAAGCACATTCATGTCATACTTAGATTCAACTGTTCTTGACATTTTGGGCTCTTTAAAATGCTATAAATTCTAAAAGCTTTGAATTAAAACAAAACGATTTGAACTTTTTCGACTCCGTTTTTAATTACCTATCACCTGACATCTATTTCCGGCTAGACCAGAACTTGAAAATTTTGAATTTCCGGCTTAAGAGTCATAGATAATTAAAAACTAAGGCAGAAAGGTAAAGTAGAAACCGTTTAGAATTTATAGCATGTAAAATAGTTCAAAATATCCCACTTTAAACATTCATATTTCAGAAATATTTGAATTTAAGTGCAGGGCATGATTCATGAAATGAGCTTAGATTTCCCCCTAGAACCCAAAAACGTATTAATATACATAGTATTCCACTAAAAAAAAACTTTGGGCAAAAACGCTTTATTGCGACACCCTGTATATATCAAAATATGTTATTAAAAAATATAAATTAAACCCTAAAATTTTGAAATCAACTTTTTTTTACAACGTAAGTCGAATTTAAGCTGAAATACAACAAAAAAGAGTAAAGTCTAATATCTCCTGAGTCTTTCTGTAAACATTAACTATATTGATAACAACTAATTGATAAAAATTATGGATATTTTAGCTAGGTTATATTCTTCCTTTTCGAATCACGTTTAATACAGACGATACATTAATTACCATAACATATAAATTACATACGCACATATTTGGAAAAAGCTGATATTATTTTTTTGTTCTATGACATTGACTACTTGAAAAAGAAAACGGAAAAATAAATTGACATGTTTTCTTTATCATGAAGTCCTAAAATTTGGAAAAAAATATTTGTATCATATCATGTGTGTATAGATGTGCTCAAATTATTATTAAATATATACAAGGTGTTAGGGGTTTGACTACAAATATTCTAACACGTGATAGTATGGACCATTTTGATTAAAAAATGTTTAAATAACATAGGGTAAATTCCTTACCATTTTTGAAAAAAAAAGCCTTAAAGTTGCATTTTGTTTTACTAATTTTTACGCACATCGTTAACACATTTATTAATGTTATTACGTAAAACAATTAATTATATAATTTGGTACAAAATGCCTACAAATTTTTTTCTTAGTAAAATATCTGAACGACCTAAATTTAAAAAAACGAATAAATTGCTTTATTTTACCATAGAATGCATCTTTGAAAACGGCAACACTTTCCACCGTAGAGTTCACCAGTTCTTTCACCTTTAAACTCTTTAAAAATGTGTATTGAATATGCAGACATGTTACTTATTTATGGAGAGTGTAGACAGAATGTTCATTTGGGGTCCCAAACATATCGGGAAAAATATCCTAACAGGAGGTGTCCTAATGACAGAACATGTGCAGCGAGTACAGGCTTTGACTATAGAGGACTTACCCCGAAGAAGAGAATTTTACCGGTAGTTTCTCCAGAAAAAAACAAGAACACGAAAATTTTACTTTAAATATACTGACAACCGATGAATGCTGTTTTACGAGAGATAGAATTTTAAATTATCATAACACTCATACCTGGACTCAAGAAAATCCACACATGATTCAACAAGGCCGATTCAATAAATATTTGGGCTGGAATAATCCACAATCGGGTAATCAGACCTTTTGAGCTACCAAGGCGTTTAACAGAAGAGGCATACCTCCAATTCTTAACTAATGACTTGCCCACTCTTTCAGAAGATATTCCTTTAGCTCAGTAAGCCAGTGCCTAGTTTCTTCATACTCCTGCCCACATTCATAGGAATGTGTTACATCTGGACAATACGTTTGTTAAAAGGTGGATAGGTCGAAATGCCCCAGAACCTAGAAAATGGCCTCCGAGGTCACCAGACCTAAGCCCCCTTGATTTTTATTTTTGAGGCCACATGAAATCATTAATGTATTATAGGGTTGAAATTGAAAATAAAGATGACCTTAGGAACAGTATTTTTGCTGCAGTGGCGGTAGTCATTTTCAGCATTTATTTTAAGTTGTTAAAATACTTTTTTTAGTGTGTGAATTGCCTATCTAGTGCTATAAATTAATATGCTTGGTAAGTTCATCAAGTTTGGAAACTAATAAACTTAGTTAGAGTTTCGCAGTTAAAAACTATTCAAATAAATAATCTAGAAAGTTTTAATAACAGGTTTTTACTATTTTTGTATACAGGCCGATATAATGCTAACAAACCACAATTTAATACAAAAATTTGTTCATACATTCAAAAAAAATAATCAAAATAAAATAATTGAATCGTTTCAAACCTGCAGGTTTTTTTATACTTCTTTGTTGAGAAAACACAGGGGATGAGATTGTAATCACATTGATGTTCCGACCGTTCGAACTTACCGAACCGAACCGTTTATAAGAATATTTTGTTTAAAATCGTTCAAGTTGATTCATACTCCTTCACGGATGGAAAAATAAGAAGTTTTCATACCGGGTGTTCATACGTTCTCTGCTGTCGCTTTGCAATGCAATGTTTTAGCAAAATAAATCCGAAAATTTTATTGATGCAATAATATCCGTTGACAGAAATGGAAAAACGTATGTATTTATATCTATAAGGTGAAGGTTTCCTTCATTAAAAGCCGAGACGAGAATCTTTATAACACAATGATCTTAACTAGGGGTTAACTTCTTTTTTGTAAAAGAGACAAATTTTCTGTAAAACAACGAACAAATTAGAACCGAAGTAGGAGGCCTCTAGCGGTTGATACCTAATCTATAAGTTTATGAAGTTATTAGGTGTATACACAATATATCAATCCTTCTGCTGGCAATGGGCAGACTCCCAAAGAGAAAATGGCGATCGCAAATAGCAAGTTTTTTTTCTAATTTAACGCTTCAGTATCAGGAATGTCTCTAACAGTCGGTCAGCCGATAACCAGAGGTTAGATTTTAGCTTAATCAAAACTTTAGAGTAAATTTTTGTAAAATTTGACCGCAGAAAAGAAATTTCGAAGTTGTGAAGTATTGGTCAAGGAAGTTTTTAATTTCGTAATATGGTGGAAAACATTCGTTTCATTTGTAGGGCAATAAATATAGATTTTTTCGTGGCAAAAATAGTAACACATTCAAGATAGTCCATAATAATACGCGATAATGTTTTCCACTCGCACACATCATTTGCTCATTTGTTATAAACAATTTAATGTAAAAAAAAAATCGTTTTCTTTCGTTTATGGCTTATAAAATCGAAACTAATAAAGCAATCTTGATTGTGAAAATTCATATCTCCGTTATTTCTCAAGTTGTAGCGAAGGTCCTTTGCGAAATAATAGTTATTGATATGTACTTTAGGCATGCCAAAACCAGGCGCTGTGGGGTTTTTCGTTTTTGCACAATTGTGATTTGAATTTTTTAATTCTCTATTTTCAACGTACCTGGATGCGTCTTGGATGATCCGATTTGAATTCTGCAAAATCATATCGAAACTAGAACTATTTGGCCCTAGAATTCTGTAAAATACGCGAAAAATGCTTTCGAACATGACGAGAAACAGAAGGATGCGGAAAGCAGCCAAGGAGCGGGAGAATGAACGGCAGCCGATGTGAACCGTAGTAATAGAGACGCTTAGCGCGTAAAGTATTACTCTTCACCTTTAATTATCTCAGCAACTGCAGAAGCTATAGGATTATTTTTGATACTGAGTTAACTGTGCAAAGAATTAACGGGAATGCTGCTATCGGACGTTTTGAAACATAACCTTTGCTATTAAGTTTGATAAATGAATAAACAAACCATATAGTTATTACTTTTATTAAACAGTTAAATGGGGCGCGGCACGATTGCGGACGAAACATTAGTATTCAGTTTTTCACAAAATGAAGTGAGGGCACGATTGCGGAATGTAAAAATAACGGCTAAACGCATCGTAACAAAGAAGGAGCATATACGAGCATTCCGCAATAATGCCATCGATTATTTTGCCTCCATCCGCAATCATGCCTTCGTTTTCGTTATTATTCCGCAATCGTCCATCCCCCGTTAAATGTGCCATGAAATATACAATAAAGAGTCGGTTTTCTCGGGTTACCGCAATATCAATAAAAAAAAATTCAAAGAGCTTGTGTAGTTGCTGAGATAATTAAAAATCAAAGATTAATATTTTGCGTGCGGAGCGTCTCTATTACCCTTCGGCTGCCTCGGTTGCTACCATACTAATATGCTACTTTCACGCGTTATTTCATTCACATAATTTTACGTGAAAGGAGAATATATGTTTTGAAATATGATACTTTTACTTTCTATATATCGGATCATCCCGACGCATCCAGGTACGCTGAAAGACAGTGCAATAAAAAATTCAAATAGCAATTGCGCAAAAAACGAATAATCCCTCCCCACTTGGTTTTGGTATGCATAAAGTACATATCAGTAACTATTATTTCAGAAAGGGCCTTCGCTATAACTTGAGAAATAACGGAGATATAAATATTCGAAAAAAAGTTTAATTTTTCCGGGTTTTCGTCCAACCATATCGTATTGCTTGTAGTTTTATTATCTACAATTCATCTCTTTACATCATCATTGATTGGCCTATTGATGAAAATTGGATATCCATCGAGTATACACCTATAACCGAATTAAACTTAAAGTTTGTTGCCAAAGCGAAGCAGTCTACACCTAAAAGATCGCAAAACAGCAATTATGAATATTTTAAACCGGATCTTGACTCAATTGATCGACTAAGAAAATTGGATATTATAAGAAACAATATAACATGTTTTTAAAAATCATACTTTACATATTTTGTTAGAATGTCCTAAAGCAGGATATTAGTAAATCCGACTAATGCAAATAATCGTTATTTAACAATTTAATAACACAACACTGTAATATTTAAATTAACCCCGGTTATTGTAAAAACTGAAATTAATAATATTTTTTTTTAATTAAAAGCATGTCTTTTACAGCAAGAGACCACCGCAGCAGGCGTGGTAAAAAAAGTACCCCAGGGTTAGGAAATTTACCATTTAAATCTTGAACTTAAGAGTGGAGTCAACAGCCAACTGAAATTACACCAATGCCGATAGCCGAAGAAGAACTACTTTTTGTTGTCGAAGAAAAATAATAAAAATGTATCAATGATTTTTCATTGGTCGTACTTAATACACAAGTTCCTAGATATAAAAATGTTTTTCTCGTGATCTGTAATGACAAAAACGCTTAAGCCGAACAACAATGGAGTTTTACAAATTAAAAATTCATTTAAATCGTTAAATGGATCTAAAATTAAATAAAAACTATCGTAGGAATAAAATTTTACGACAAATATTGCAAAAAAAATACTATGCTCAAACACCTAAACTTTTTTAGATAACTCATTCCTTTTTTGGGCTAAATAAATTTGATTGTATTAAATCATGCATAGGGCCGGCCACATTACCCCATACTATGATTTTTAAAACTAAATTACTCCCAGAGTAATAAATGAATTTAATTGTTATTACCCTTAATCAAAACATCAACTAATTACACTTGAACTTGAAATCAAAAGTGTAAACAATTTATATATTTTCTAATCAAAAATAAGCGCGCCTTTCCGAACAGAAAACCAGACTCGACTTGATCTCAATTTAAATACCTAACAATATGTGAGGCTGCCTCTGATACTAAACTCTTAAATTAATAAATACCAGCAGCTCTAACAATATGAGAAGCTACCTCTGGTGTGGGGGTGAAATGAAAAAAGGGTTTTTTTATTTCACCCTAGGCCAACCTTTATAAGCTGCAACCCCACTACCAGTTCAAGATATTTTTTCTTAACTAGTCAGCTGCGACTATCCTCTCTTTATATATATATATATATATATATATATATATATATATATATATATATATATATATATATATATGTTTATATGTATATACATATTATATATATATATATATATATATATATATATATATATATATGTGTGTATATATATGTGTATATATATATATATATATATATATATATATATATATATATATATATATATATATATATATATATATATATTAAAATGTGATTATTTTGACACATTCAACTTTGACATCGCTCATTGGCGTGTGAGCCTAGAGAAAATGATACGAGTTTTAAGAAAAAAATATTAGGAAATTTTTTAGCGAAATTTTGAAACACTATACCAAATTTCAATAAAATAAGTCAATAGCCTTGGGAAATACGAGGTCTGTTTTTATTAAAATTATAAAAATGTCTTAAAGCAATTTTTTCAATAAAATTCAATAAAGATGGTTAAAATAATTAAAAAAATGTAAAATAGTGTTTTTTAATCTAGACAATGGGTTAAGAGGTTTCTACCTTTGAAATAAAAAAAAAATGCATTTTTTGAAAGCTCGTATTTCCCAAAGCTATTTTGTTGAAATTAGGCATAAGGGGGTTCTTGATGATACTGAGTAAGAATAGAAATCAAAATCTCTAATATCACCAACATCGTTTTCTTAAAAATGGTACCATTTCCCCCCTCTACGCTCGCACGCCAATGTCAAAGTTGAATATGTCAAGATAATCATATTTTAAATCCATACACATCACGAAAATTTGAAACTAACGTGTTAGTTAATTCCTGAGGTGTTCTGTTTTTAAATGGGTCACACTATATATATATATATATATATATATATATATATATATATATATATATATAGGTATATTTAGCCTCTTTAACAAGAAAATATGAAATACAAGGTGACTCATTTATAAAAACTTGGATATTGCGAATTAAAAATTTTAAAAAATGTCCAGTGATCTCAGACACCTTGTTTAAATAGAAAGCTAGGAGGTAGTCTTCTTAAGTTGTGGTTAAAATTGTATTAAATGATCTGAACTAACAGCTGCACAAGACGCTGTTTGCTGAGGGCATACATTTGCTAAAAAAATACATAACCTTAATTTCTGTTCTAAATGACACAAAATTCGAATAGGGAGTTCTCATAATAGTTACCTTTATTTCATCCAGGGAATCTAAAAATGTGAAAATATAAAGGGTGTCAGATTTAAAATATTGGTTTCGAAGTCGGTGCAGCACTTTTCTGGCACCCTATATTAATAAAACTCAAATCATTAAAAAATCTGTTTAAAACCAAGAAACCTTTTGTACGAACATTTTTTTTCTAAAGTCGGTAGTTTCTGATGTATAAGTTTCCAATAAAATACCCACTCCATACTTTCCTATGCACAACAATTGAATGTAACCGTTTCTATTAATACAAATGTGGCAATTTTTTTTTTGAAAATTTACATGCATTCCCAACTTCTTTTTCGATGTCAGCAAAACGGACTGGTGTGATAGATGACATAGTGAAAAAAAGGATTCCCATAGCACTAGTAACAAGATGGAATTTTAACACACGTACTGTTAAAATTAACGGATTTTTAGACAGTTCTGACAACGCTATTACAAATATTCGTTAACTTAGATCGTCCAACTTCACCACCAAAAAAGTGTAATCAGCCGATATCCTTTTCTGCACAAACAAAACAAGTGTGTGACATTCTCATTAACTAGGCCAAAGTTCGCTTTCAGTTTACATATTACCTTTTATTGCACAACAATTTTTTCTCTGAGAAATTTAAGGAATATGATTTTGATAAAGTTAGAAGAACCTATATCCTTTTTGGGAAAGAAAAGCTTAAAAGTGATTTATTTATGTCAGAAAAAGCGGGAGGCGCATTAGCAATTTTACAACTATTTATCGATAGAAACCCAACTGAATGGTTTAGTGAAACTATCCTGTTATTAAAATTAATCTGTACGATTCCAATGACCAGTGGCGAAAGCCAACGTTCTTTTTCTACATTACAAAAAATTAAATCTTTTTCAGAAATTCAATGCGGCAGGATCGATTAAATTCGCTTGCCATGTTAAGCATTGAGAAGGAATTGATTTCTTCAATGACAGGCTTTAATACCCGAGTGATTGAAGTTTTCGCGAAAAACAAAAAGCGTTGGATGGATTTTTTTGTACAAATAAACAATAAACTGTACAGGGTGTCCAATTTTGGTTGTAAATGCAAGGTATCTCCGTTATTTGCAAAAATTTAGGGTTGAGGTTTTCGCGACACCGTGCTACTTTTTTGTCAAACTCAAGCTGCCGTAATCAGATTTTCTATAGCCCGCCTCGTTTCGGAGATACAGGGCCAAATTGAAAAAGTTGCATTTTCGGACACCCCTCGTATCTCGGTTATCTTTTAACGTATCGAAAAGGTAAAAACTGGCTCTTACAGAGTTTTTTTACGTAGAATCCAGTGGCGCAGACAGATTTTTATTCGGGGACGTCGTTTTTGATACATGACCCAAAGTCACGTTTTTTTAAATGGGACACCCTGTATATTTTACGTAGTCCTATTCGTCTTATTATGAGCTTTTCAAAAATATATGGTTATCTATACTTATTTTAAAAAATAAAAATGCAATTTAGGTTTGTAATAATATCTATCTATATTTTTCATAGTAAGCCATGGACTGATTGTCAAAAATGGCTTTGTCACTGCTTTGTCATAAAGTAAATGAAGTTTTGATGTTAATACTAATAGACGTGTTAAATTAGTCGCTCTGATTATTACTTTTTAACAAATGGCTGCAAATCAATTATTTGAAAACTTTGAGCAATATGATATGCTGACCTGTTTCACAGAGAGTCATGAAAATATAAACGCTGCTGCTGAGCTTTATTTCATTAGGTAATGTTTTATTTTCATAATTATTATTGCAATCTTTTTTAAAACTTAAACTTTTATTATATAGATATCCGGAAAGGGGGCAGCCAAATAAATTAATATTCTATAGGCTGAAATCGAATTTAATAAATTTTGGCTCTTTCAAAAAGCCCAGATCAAAGAAATATAAGAAAGAGAATCGTGAGGCTGATGAAATTAACGTCTTAGCAAGTGTAAATGTAACGCCTGTAACGTCCTGTAGAAAAATAGAGAATGAAGTGGGTGTCAACGGGGTTCAAACGATTTTAAAGAAACATAAGTATAAACCTTATAAACTCAGAGTTGTACAAAATCTACATCCTGGAGATGCAGAACGACGTATTGATTTTTGCCAGTGGTATTTACAAAAAATTAATACTAACCAAAATTTTGGAAGGGCGGTTATATGGTCTGACGAATCGTATATAAGTAGTGCTGGAATATTTAATAGGCACAATACGAGACAATGGTCACCTGAAAATCAACATTTGATATTTCCACTCGAGCAACAAGGAAGATTTGGCTTTAATGTCGCTTGTTTCGTACTAGGAACCAAAATAAAATTTCATATTTTTGAAGGAGGTCTCACTGCTAATCGCTACCTTGAAATATTGCAAAATATATTACCAGAAATCATAGAAGATGTCCTTTTAGCACCTGTGAATCAAATATATTTCCAACAAGACGGAGCTCCAGCACATAACTCCCAAATTGTGAGGCGGTATTTAGAAGAGAACTTCCCCGAACGCTGGATTGGAACGCACGGACCTGTCCGATGACCTCCTAGGTCGCCTGACCTGTCCATCTTGGACTTCTTTTTATAGGGTCACCTAAAAAATTTAAGTTTTCGTACCCGACCTAACACAGTTCAAGACCTGCGTAACACCACTGAGCAGGCATATTTGCAAATACAAGCACGCAATGTAGTCATTTCAAATGCACTGGGTAAAATTACAAGAGTGTGTGAGAGATGTCTAAGCTAATTACGAAAAATAGATATACTTAATATATTCTTAAAAACTTAAACTGTAGCCTTATTTTTAAAGTAAGTATAGATAACTATATATTTTTGAAAAGCTCATAATAAGACGAATAGGACTACGTAAAAATATTCAGGGTGTCCCATTTAAAAAAAAAAACGTAACTTTGGGTCATGTATCAAAAACGACGGCCCCGAGTAAAAATCTGTCCACGCCACTGGATTCTACGTAAAAAACTCTATAAGAGCCAGTTTTTACATTTTCGATACGTTAAAAGATAACCGAGATACAAGGGGTGTCCCAAAATGCAATTTTTTCAATTTGGCATTTTTATTTTTTAAAATAAGTATAGATAACCATATATTTTTGAAAAGCTCGTAATAAGACGAATAGGACTACGTAAAATATACAGGGTGTCCCATTTAAAAAAACGTGACTTTTACGGGTCATGTATCAAAAACGACGTCCCCGAATAAAAATCTGTCTGCGCCACTGGATTCTACGTAAAAAAACTCTGTAAGAGCCAGTTTTTACCTTTTCGATACGTTATTTAAAGATAAAATTTCGAGGGGTGTCCGAAAATGCAACTTTTTCAATTTGGCCCTGTATCTCCGAAACGAGGCGGGCTATGGAAAATCTGATTACGGCAGCTTGAGTTTGACAAAAAAAAAATTTAATTTTCTTCACGGTGTCGCGAAAAATTTCCTCAACCCTAAATATTTGCAAATAACGGAGATACCTTGCATTTACAACCAAAATTGGACACCCTGTACACACTGTTCATCAAGCTGTTTATATTAGGTAAGTACGTATTTTTGCAATTTTTTTTATAATCTAGATTTGACCTTTCTTCGCGTATTATGTTACGAGATTGTAGACAGTGTTTGATTCGATTTTTTTTTGTTTAAGAGCGCCGCAATAATTTAATATTGGAAACCCATTTTAAAATCGCACGAGCCGCCACTGTGACAGTAAGTAAAACCATTCTTAGGCACAATTGTGCATATGGAATAATATCGCACAGTTGTGCGGTATGATAACGCACAAATGTGCGTTATGATGCATAGTGTGGTAATCAAGTCAGCTTTGAACCGCCGAAATCGCGAAATTTTATAAATAGTCCTAGAAAAAGTATAGTACACCATTTGAATGGTAATTAGCTTATTAAAAACTCACTCGATTACACAGCCAAAAAAATCTTTCTCGTTCGTAATAAGCACCTTACTATTTTCGTTATGTTCTTTACTATTACATGAATCAAGATTTTATGTACCCACCCAGGTTGAGGAGCTCTATAAGAGACGCTTTTGTTTCAGAAATCTCCATTTTTACTTTACCAGTCTTTGTTTAAATGTTGCAACTTTTTCCTCTCTCACAAACTCTTGCATATTTCCAAAATCCTCCCAAGACCTTTCAAATAATTTAGAATGAACTGCCATTTCCAATTACTATTACTTTTCCTAATTTCTTGCTGTTTGCAAACCAGAAACTCCAACCTTAATCTCTTCTAATAATTATTTTGTTTGTTATGTACGTTCGCAAACATTTTCCCACGTGAGACATAATTGCAAACCAGTGTATGATTAAGGTAGGTCATATTTAAATTGGTTTATTTTTTTCAACTGGGATTATTGCAGAAAAATAGAAAACAACTTGATTATTGGATATATAAGATTTAATTGTTTTAAATTTCATAACCTCAGTCAGTCTGGGCACGAAATACGACTTGAGTAGATCAGTTTTAATTGAGGGGCTCACAAATCTTTCAATATGGAGCTCTTAAATACCATTTACATACTTATTACATGTTTTCAATATATTTTATTTCCTTTAAATACTACAATTTATCATTAAGTACATTAAAATTTATATTAAATTAATATGGTTCAATACGTTTTTATTACTTCTAGCTGTTTTCAATACATTTTTGAAGCCTTTAAATATGCTTGATTATCCAGTTTTGACTCTTCAGAAATGAGCTGAAATGAACGCACTTTTTTGTAGATCAAAAAGTACCGCCAAACTCGGCGAAATACTATGGCATGGTAGATGTTTTCATTACATTACAGGACATAAATATAGAAGAGTAGAAGTCTCGGTAGAAATAATACATCAGCCGACCGATAATTTTTAAAATGTTTAATTTTTTTTGTCAATGGGGTACAATGATTAAAAATGAAATCTACCTGTACCAACAATAGATTGAATTAATAGGTTTGCTTATGCTGAGTTATTGTTTATAATTTACTACCCCATTCATTCAAATAGATACAAAAAAAAATCAGTAAATGTCCTTCAACTGGAACTTCCCTCGTTTTGAATATTTCCTTCTATTAGGAATAGTGACCCAATTTAGTTTAGCGCCTTGAGTTTTGGGCATAACTTAAAATAAATTGAACATAGTTTTGTTTCGTCACGTTGAATTCATAGCAGTTTATCCCTATTCAACTGAACTGTAAAAATTGAACTGAATGAGATTTTTTTACGTTGATTTTTTAACATTTTATTTGGCCCCCATTTTGTTAATATATATAATATACTTAATGCTTTCACAAATTTTTAAATTATCTAATAAGTAGTTTTTTCTGGCTGATTTTTTAAATATTAGGCTGCCATTTGCTTTGCTATTTTGGATTCATACCAAATGTTAACAGATCATTCCTATGTAACACTTTGATATATTGAATAATTTATTGTTGGTAATAAGTTTTTTTTGACATTTCACTAGACCTCCATTTTGTTCTGCCATATTAGGGCGACGGAGTTGAGAAAACATATTTTTTTGGCATCTGGTGACGTTAAAACGTGAAGATATGTAATTTTCACAATTGCCAACATTTTACAACATTAAATTCCTACCACAATTTGTTGATTCCTACGTAATACTTGATTCTTCTTCTTCTACAAAATTTGAGATAAATTGGATAAGTAGCTTTTTAGTAATTAATTTCTTTAACATTTTATTAGGCCGCCATTTTGCTTCGACATATGCATTTTTATCAAGATGTTACCAGACCATCTATCCTCATATTTTTGACCAAATTTTGAAGTCAATCGGGTTAAGTCGATTTTAACCTATGCTACGAACAGACAGACAAACGGACGGAATTGAGAAAAGATATCTTTCGGTATCTAGGAACTATGAAACGTAAAGATCTGAAAGTATCTCGGAGGGTGATTTTTTCACTATTACAGTACTTCCCTTTTACGATAAAGCTGTCTCAATAAAGCAAGGCAAGTACTAACTTTGTTTTTTTTTTAATATAAAATACCACATTTTTTAAAGTTTTTGAGTTTTATATTAAATTCTGCATATTTTTTGCATAAATACCATGTATCAAAAATTAACGGTTTTGGAAATATGTATGGATTTAGAATTATGAAATAATTTCTTGAATGTGAATGTCCATATTTGGGTGGTCATTTTCAAGTAGCTCACAAAAAGAAAAAGTGTAATTTAACCAAAAAAAATTTAATTAATCAGCAAGCGGTTTCGCGACTAAGTCGCATCATCATGCTACAAGATTAAGGGAGAACTCTACGCAAAAAGTGAAAAACCAACGACAAGGTCTAGTCGAGTTAGAAGTAAGATGAAAAGGTACCTACGCATTAAAAAAACTCCGTCCAACCTCAAAAAAATGTGTTATGTAGATGCTGCAGAAATACAAAGACATGAGTACGATTTACTATTTCAAATTTTGCAGTTACGTAGAAAAAGGATCAATGCAAGGCGTATATGCGTCAAAAAGTGGTCGAAAATGGACAAATCTACTTTTATTTTATAACTCTGATTTTTTCATAAAAATTCGCATTTAGCGCCCAACTATACATATTTCCCTATTTAAATCACATTGAAGCTAATACATATCTCTTATAGTTTTAACATAATATTGCAGCGGCGGCGGAAGGATTGCAGATGCGTGCAGTTCCCCCTTAAAAACAAAAAACACGGACATAACCATGAAGACTATTACATACATTTTTCGTCAGAAAATACATATTTTGAGACAATAATAATTAAAGTTAAACATACTTACTTATATTTGTAAAACAATTGAGAAATCTCTCAAGTAAGTAGTAGTAAGTAGATTGACAATTTTCCGAACAAAAAACCATATTTTTTTAACAAAATGGTTACATCTAAAGCACGTACTAGACGCCACTAACGTATTTATTTCTTTATTTTTATGTAAAAAACTCTTTTTTTTTTAAGAAAAGGACGAAACAAGGAAATGAAGAAAGAGATCTCAATATATTACTTTATTTTTAAGAAAATCTATCAGAGACCGTGTCAGTGATATAAGGTATGGTTCACGAAATAAGAGACTTAGTTATGGAGCAGTTCAGAAAACTTTAAAGCACAACGGGTACCATGATTAAAATTAATATAATTAAAATTAATATAATTAAAATTATGCCAGTTTAACAATTTAACGACGAATAAAAAAGGAGACATGAATTTGTTGAAATTATAAGAGCAAGTCTTAATCAACATCCAGTTACTTCAATAATATGTTATCGACTGATGAGACGATACTTGGTCCGATGAAAATTCACAAGTTGCAAGCCAATTGCAATACAAGTTTCGTGCGGCCATTTTGTTATATAAGGTATAGGTCCGGTTTTAACAATCTGCTGGTCCGCGAACAGCCCAGATCTAACGCCCATGGATAACTCCCTTTGGGTCTATTTGAAAGATACAGTTTGTGGAGAAAGAAATAAGAAATTTAAACGAAAATGAGTACGAAGTGTTTATAAATGCATTGGAACGCCAAAAAAGAATTTACGATAAATGTGACAAAGTTAATGGGTGACATGCAGAACATTTCATTTAGGCTAGAAATTATAGGTTTTACTGATTTTCTTATTTATGGTTGATTATAATTAGCCTTAAGATAATTATGTATTTAAAATCTAAAAATATGCATGCAAATATGCTCCGAAACAAGGGAAAATATGCACTTAAAAATGCATTTATTATCGGATTAAAAAAACACATATAAAGCAAAAGTATAGCAATTAAAATATTATATTATTTACACTTCAAGGTATCCTTAAGACGCTATTTTTACCAGTAATTATTATATTAATACAACTATATAATAAAAGTATTTTTTTAAATATAGCTAACTAAACAAACTAACTAAATAATAAACCTCTTTAAAATTTATTGTTTATGCTATTCAACAAGTTGCGGTTACATTTTATAACTATTTGATGTAACAAATTATCAAATTCAAATTTTCTTGTATTATCTGACAATAGGACTTTATATTCACAAAAATACTCGTTCAACATCACAAGATACAATTGGAACATATTCAAATCACTGTTTATTGAAAATTGTTCATTATATGGATTCAATGTCTTTTTATTGTCCAAAACTGCACTAATATTTTTCAAATTTTTGTAAGAAATTACTTTATTTTTAGTGTTAGTTATAGTTTCAATCACATTTTCTATCATTTCTACGCTTTTTAACAAAGAAAGTCCTTTCATCTCCAATTTTTTTATAGTATCAGACAAGCAAGAAAAATAGTTTTTAATGTAAACTAAATCCTCACGTATATCTTCTTTGCGCAAAACGTTTTGTGCTTCCTGTATACAATGTATTGCGCATTAAATTGGTTGACTATGTTTTTTATTGCCTCGAAATGTTCTGCGTAATAAATGGTAGCATTTATCCAAGTTCCCCATCTAGTTACAGTTGGTGGTGGGGGCAAGGGGAAATTTTTTTTCCTGCAGTTTCCCTAAATTTTTCTACCCGAGTCGGAGCTTTTAGGAATACTTTCTTCACCGAGGAAATCAGATCGTTCACTGGTGGATAAAAAGCACGAACTTGTTCTGCAACTCGATGAAGTCCATGGGCAAGACATGTGGCATATATCATCATAGGCTACAATATTTGTAGACCATTCATTGCTTTACACATGTATGGAGCAGCATCTGTAAATGCTACTAACACTTTATCATATTTAATACCACCGAGCCATAAAAGACTGAGAGAGTCGTTGAAAAATCCAGGAACAGTTGAGTGATTTATTTGTCTAATGTCTTCATTGTAAGTAAATATGATTTATCCCTTTCTGCTTCTACACCCAACACACTAAAAACAAAATTAGCAACACATCTCTGTTCCACATGTAGTGCCAGCCACATACTTTTACTGTCTGGAACATAGTTTTTCCTTAACGTGGATTCATTGGAATGGAATTGATCTTTGTGTACTGCTCTAAAAATGACTTCAGGGCAGGATTACTTAATTTATTCAGTAAAATATCCGCACTAATAAAAGCCTTGCACAAATCCTCATTGAAGTTTAATCGTTTGGGTTCCTGTCCTGGTGAAAATGCTGTGGTAATTAAAACTTGTTTCTAAGCACACTTTTTACTTTGTTACTTGATGCTTTGTAGTTCCTACGTGTTGTGTCACTTGGAATTTCTTGTTCGCAGTAACAGGAACATCACAATATTTACAAAACATCACAAAACTAGTCGTAAAATCAGGAAAATCTCTCACGAATTGATTTAATACCGCACTTAATGAACGCTTTTCTTTCGGCATATTGGACCATGTTCACGCCACAATGTGTAAACTAAACTGAATTGAAAAATTATTTCTAACATTCTTAAAACGTGCGTATTTGTGATTGTAAATCCGTGGTAAATCCATAGTTTTTAAAGCACAGATGTTTTATTGGGTACCTATAAAAATTTTAAGAAAGGATGGATAAAACCCTTGGCCTGCCAGCAACTAGACATTTTTTATTGTTTTATTATTATGGATTATATTTGAAATACATCAAATTTGTCTTGGGAAAACTGCCATAATATGCATTTGCATATGCTTTTATGCAAGTGCATATATATCCTAAGCCTAATTATAAGTATCAATTAGTACCATGTTATTTCCAAATTTAGTAAATAAAATTTTATCGAATATTAGCACAAAATAAAAATGAGTTAGGCAGACAATCATCAATGTCATTAGATTACAATTAAATATGTAATTATTTCCGAAAAATCGTTGGAATTACTAATTCTAAAACCTTCCATATTTCGAAAACCGTTAATTTTTGATACACGGTATATTATACAAAAAATATACAGAATTTGATACCAAATTCAAAAACACTAAAAAATGTGGTATATTATATTTACAAAAAGAAAGTTGATACCTGCCTTGCTGTTTTGAGACAGAGCAGATCGAATCGAACAACATTTTTTTTCCAATTTCAAAAATATCCGAAATATTTCCATTTAAACAGTTATCTGGATCACCTTGTACATGTGACTTCAAATATATTTATTGCATACATTAAATAAACAATACTTACTTCGAGAAAGAAGAAGTTCTTTAAATTTCCGCAGCTCCTAACACTTGCCAATGAAAGCTCTATATAAATAGTGGGAAAGGGCTCGTCGATCTTGACAAGAGTGATAGTCTTATCCGTCAAGCACAGACGGTACAGTCCTGTTTTCCCCGCCCCCAAACCCCTCTCGCAAAGCGTCACTTGCCAGACATATTCTGAAAAAAAAAAGACATAATTTACATTTTGAAAGTATTTTTCTCATAGAACTATTCGCAACTATTATAAGAGCATGAATGAAATCTATTTGAATTTATAAGACCACTCAATAGATGAAAAAACCATGATTTGTTGCCAAAAGCAGTAACGGGAAACCGGGTACGCCATCATACTCAAGATAGTTCATAGTAATATTCCATTATCATTTCCACTACCATTTGTTTATTTCTTATAAACATTTTAATGCGAAAAATCGTTTTTGGCTTATAGAATCGAAACTAATGAAGCAATTTTAATAGTGTAAAGAGATGAATTTTAGAGAATAAAATTACAAACAATACGACATGGTTCACGACTTGATCTGATCATTAGAGCACGAGAAAAAACCGAAAAATTAGGCTGATTTGAATTCTGCAAAATCAAACCGAAATAGAAGTATCATACTACAAAACGTATATCCTTATTTCCCTTTAAAATCATGTGAAATGCGCGAAAAATGCTTCCAAACACGATCAACTCGAACTCCCGAAAGTAGCCGAGTAGATGGTAGCAACCGAGGCAGCCAAGGGGTAATAGAGACGCTCCGCACGCAAAGTATTAATGTTTGATTTTAATTATCTCAGCAACTGCAGAAGCTATATACATATACAGTGACGGCAAACTAATTGGAAACGATACCTCACGAAAATCTAAACCGTTGCTAGTAAGAAATTGGTTTAAGATATTTCGAATATTATAATTATTGTTGCTATTGTTAGGGTGTACATCTATTATTATCGCATTAAACACCCTTATTATGTTGAAAAAATAATTTATTCATTACAAAAATTCGAAGAACACTACATTTTTAAGCGGAAAACTAATTGGAAACGTATTTCCCCAACTAGCACTTTTAGTCATGAATACGTCATTGTTATCATAAGTATTATCTTTGAAGTAACCGGAATTTGGTGTGGCCACGTTCTGTTTAAGCTGAGACTACGTAGTCATTACCAAAATGTAACACAATATAACAAACATGTAACTGTGACTTTGACTATTACGTAGATAGTATGGAATTGTGTAGTTCATTTTAAGTACCCAAATAGTAATAATTTACCCTATTCGTCTCTTCCTTATATCTGTCTTTATTTAATCCGTTTTAAAAATATGTATAGTTCATTTTAATACAATCAAAACAGTTATGGCGACTATAAACACTCAAATTGGGAATATGGTGAAGAGCAGGGGTGCTCAAACGGTCGATCGCGATCGACTGTCGATGCTTTTTGAGTAGATCTCGAGAAGAAAATTTTTTTTAATAAGTAGGTACTTAACTAAACCACAAAAATTTATTACGTAATAAAATAACCCTCTGCTAGCGGCAAAAGGCGGCTTTATCAAAGAAACGCGCGATACTTGTCAAAGAAAAGCCGCGTTTTTTATTCTTGCCGCCTTTCTAGAAATTTCGGGCGGCGCGTTTGACGGGAACATTCGAGACTTCCGTTCACGCCGATATAAATGTTGCGCCTGCAGGAATTGGAGTCATTCTGAATTGCAACTTAAAGGCAATACTACGTCGATACAAAGTTTATTATTAAGTAGTAAAAAATGAGTGCAGAGAAGAAATCTAAAACGTATCATTTTAATAACGATTGGGAGGAAGAATTTTTGTTTTGTATGGTGAAGGATCAGTGCATTTGTCTTATTTGTCGTGCGTCAGTTGCAATACCTAAGCGTGGTAACTTAGAGAGGCATCATAAAACGGTTCATAAAAACTATGAAAAGGATTTTCCGACACAGATTGAATTAAGAAAACGAAAAGTACGTGATTTGATATCTTGTTTGAAAAAAGAACAAACTATGTTCACAAGACCAGCCAAACAATCAAAAGCTGCTACGATCGCGTCATTTAAAATATCTCATATATTGGCGAAACACAAGAAACCATTCGAAGATGGATCGGTTGTGAAGGAAGCATTTATTGAAACTGGTGAGACTTTATTTGGAGATTTTAAAAATAAAACCGAAATCATGTCTGCCATTAGAGAACTTCAGTTATCTCGTCCGACTGTCACAAGGCGTATTGAAGTCATGAGTCAGGACATGGCAGATAAACTAAAAAATGATATCATGGAATGTACATACTTTTCTTTACAGTTCGACGAATCCACCGATATGACAGACACTGCCCAGCTGTGTATTTTTATTCGGATGGTACTCAATGACATGTTGGCTAAGGAAGAATTTTTGACAATCATTTCTCTGAAGGGGAAGACCGTGGCGCAGATATATATGCGCAGATATATATTACGTTTTCTTCAATTTTGTAAAAAACTACAAGCTACCAATATATAAATTAGTGTGCATTACAACAGATGGAGCACCAGCAATGACTGGAAATAAAAACGGTTTTGTGGCATTGTGTCGAGCTAATGAAGATTTTCCTTCATTTTTTTCAATCCATTACATTATACATCAACAAGTTTTGTGTTCAAAAGTTTTAAACACGGAGGAAATTATGGGCATTGCAACAAAAATTGTGAATTCCATCCGTGCACGTAGCTTGCAACGGCGCCGGCGGCTCTTTCTTTAAGTTGCAGTTGGAAGATAGGGAGTCAGCTGAACACACTGATTTAGTTCTTCACACGGACGTCAGGTGGTTGAGTCGCGGAAAATTCCTAGAAAGGTTTCAAGAATTATTGCCCGAAATAACAGCTTTTCTAGACGAAAGAGGTGATGACACTCAGATGTTGAAAACGAAAAATGGCTGACTGATTTGGCATTTTTGGCTGACATCACAATGCACTTAAACACCATTAACTTGGAGCTTCAAGGTAAAGGAAAAACTGTTATTGAGATGATTAGCGCAGTAAACGCATTCAAAAGTAAATTGCAACTTATGATAGATCAATCAAATCAATCCAAAGATAAATAAATTTGGTTCTGATGGAAAACGTTTTGTTTGGCGTCCACCAAATAAACAATTTGACCCGCGCTACACCATGAAAACGGTGAAATTTGGTGGTGGATGTATTATGGTATGGAGCTGCTTCTCTAGGAATGGTGTTGGCTCTCTTTATAAAATAACTGATACTATGGATCAATATGAATACATTAACATACTGGAAAACGTGATGCAAACATGCAGAAGAAAATTTATCAGTACTTTGGAAGTTCCAACACGATAATGATCCAAAGCACTCTGCTAAGAGGGCGACTGTCTGGCTTTAGGATAATCATGTAGATGTTGTACAATGGCCATCTTGTAGTCCAGATCTTAACCCAATAGAAAATCTTTGGATGATAGTTAAAAGGAAATTAGGTTTCAAAAACTTTCCAAAATTTCGACGAAGTATGAGAAAAGCTTGGACCAGTATTCCACTAGAGACTTGTAGACGTCTAATACAGTCCATGCCTAGGAGGCATTTAAAAGTAATAGAAGCCAATGGATATCCAACTAAATACTAGGTACTCGATTGAGACAAAAACTTATAAGTTGTTAGAAAATGTTGATTCAGAAATACGTTTCCAATTAGTTTGCCTGTCACTGTATATACATATATATATATATATATATATATATATATATATATATATATATATATATATATATATATATATTTTGGATATTGGAGTAACTGAATCTGAGAAGACCGATTCTTTACTCAGATTTTACTGATTTTACAGGATTACTGCAGGCAGGTCCTATTTTAAGCCCCAATACTGCGAATACTGTTGAAAACTCCACTCTATAATCACAAAAGTACTGAATAAATTCCTATTTTTCCAATTGACTTTGACAACTATCAGTAACGCGCAGACATGATTACTACATAAATAATTACCCGGAGATCTGACTTTTCAATTTCCAAAATTAACATTTTGGCCAAGTATAAATCATTCGAAACGATGTGAGTCGCGTCCTTTGATTTTATACCGGAGAATGAAAATGCTGAAAATAATAGCAATGAAAACCTTGATAAAATGGAGTGTTTGCCGGCTGCGAAAATAATTAAAATTATGTAACATAGCGGATTTCATGTTTATGAGCTTATGTATATTCTATAATATATTTAACTTGACTTTAATTTATTTTAATCCATCTGAAGTGAAGTAGGAATTTAAATATTTACTTCTATAAGTAGTCACTCTCCACAATAATGCCAATTATTATAAAAAAAAAATTTTTATATCTTTTAATCTTGATGATAGAAAAAAATATTTCGGAAATGCATAATACATCTTTTTCTAAATAAATCTGCATTGCTATGGAGAAAGACTACTTAATGCAAGTGCTGGACTTTTATTATTTTCAATGTAACAGTTATACACATTTAGTCGCTTTTGACTTGAATAGTGAGTCATTTTCAATAAAACAACAACACACTAATAAATTGAAAAACTGTCAAATTGTTAACGTCAAATGTCAAAAACGTAATTTTTCTCCAGAATATTTGAAACACCCTATGGATCGTTTCAGCCGTTACAGCGCGTATACGCTTGATGCAAATTATAGCCCTATGTTTTCTTAACAATTTGGGTTTTGTTTCATGTCAATATCTCTATTTTTAAATGAAATACAGAGTAAAAGATTAAAGCGCACTAGTTTATTTTAACAATTAAAAATAACAATAATAACAATATTGGTGGCAAGGACAAAATTAGAAAAAAATTGAGAATATCATTATCGCGTGTTGCCCCCTCTACTTTGAATAACGGCTTCACATCGACGAGTCATACTAGACACAAGGCTTTTAATCTGCTCTTGATCAATGTCGTTCCACAAATTTGTGACAAAATTTTGAATGTCGTCAAGAGAGGCTGGTAAGGGCTGATGGTTTCTAAGTGGTCTGTCTATGATGTCCCACAAATGTTCAATAGGGTTAAGGTCTGGACTATTTGCAGGCCAGTCCAGAGTCTCAATACCAACCTCATGTAAATACTCTTGCACTATACGAGCGACGTGGGGTCTTGCATTGTCGTGCATTAACAAGAAACAAGTTCTGTTCGGGCAGTCAAAGAAATTCCTCCCCAAACCATAGCAGAACCTCCATTAAATAGCGTGGTCTGACGAATGGTACACTGTGAATAACGCTCATTTGGCCTGCGTAGTACTCGTACGCGTCGGTAGGAGCTATACAAACAAAACTTCGACTCGTCCGTGAACAAGACTCGCTCCCAATCCTCAAGATTCCAGTTTACATGCTGTCTGGCGAATTGCAGTCTCGCTCTACGATGGTTTGCGTTTAACCTCGGCCCTCTTGCTGCAATTCGGAATCTTAAATTCTGTTCGGCAAGTCGTCTTCTTACAGTGGATACACTTATTTGGACGTTACGTGTAACGTTAAGTTGTACCTGAAGATTCCTTGCTGTTACAAAACGTTCTCTCAAAGCATGTAACCGAAAGAAACGATCCTGGTTCACTGATGTTCCTCGGTGCCTTCCTTGCCCATGGCGTGGTTATGATCGTTAGTTTGCACAAAACGGTGGACAATGCGCGATATTGATGAATGAGAAACTCCCAGGTATAGCACGGTAGCTTAATCCTTCCTCGGCCAATGTAATTGCTGCTACGCATTCGTCACGAGACAAATTCCTTGTTTGACGCTCCATTGCCAAAATTCTAACACTTTTCAAAGATAAAATTGACACATAATAAACAAACATGACAGTTTGTCAAACTTGTTCATTTCATGGCCTACCCTATTTTAAGATGTTGAATCGTTAAAATAAACTAGTGCGCTTTAATCTTTTGCTCTGTATTAAAAATAAAGATATCGACAGGAAAGAAAAACCAAATTGTTAAGAAAACATGGGGCTATAATATGCATCAAGCGTATACCCGCTGTTACGGCTGAAACGATCCACAGGGTGTTTAAATATTATGGAGAAAAATTACTCTCATTGTTGGCCCCTGTATATGCTCAAAACTAAAATTTTAATAAAAACTCACATCGCGGTTTTTTTAGCGATAAACAAATCTACATTAAAAAAAAAAAATGTTTACATTCCGGTGTACATCCTTTCCCTACTGTCGTTCTGAAAAGAACAGTTTTGCTGACGTTGCGCCAAAATCACATTTGACATTTTCGAAACTTTCTTTCTCGCGTCCGAATAGAGACTGAAGTGTTGGTGACTGCGACGCTTCCTTTTCAAATACACCGTGTACAGAAAATCAACACATACACAGACAGATATTTAAATGCAAAATCACATCATCACCCAGCACAAATGAAAGCCGTGGCCAATACCCTAATATCTAGATCTGCGATTAACTGAAGCACAGACGAGACAAAACAAACTTAAGGCAACATTAAGTGCTTTAAAGAGAAATGGCTACACAAATCGCACCACAGAGAAAGATATTAATGTACAGGGTTCCCGAACTAACAAAAATTATGAACCGGGAAAGCAACAAGTAGTCTTACCATATGTAAAAGGCACAACAGACAGAATCGGAAGAATTCTTAGGAAACACAACATACAAACAATACACAAGCCACACACAACTATAGGTAAACTACTTGCAAACCCAAAAGACAATATTAAACTTGAAAACCACGGAGTATACAGCATTCCGTGCCAGGACTGTGAAAAGAAGTAAGTGGGGCAAACTAACAGGCGAATATCAGCAAGAGTGGAAGAGCATAAACTCAGCATCAGAAACAAATAAATAACCTCAGCTTTATTCCTACATCATCAGGAAACTGGTCATAAAATAAATTTCGATGAGTGTAGGGAGATCGCCAATATAGAACATTATAAGACCAGAATAATCCGAGAAGCCATAGAAATTGAAAAACAAAGTGATTTGAATAAAAGGGACGAATCATTGAAACTACCAACAGTATGGAAGACAATAATCGACAAACCCAAAAAAACTGAAGCGCAATTAGCGCAACAATATCAGCACCATCTGGAAAACCTAAATAACGAGCAACGACTGCGCAGATACAACCTTCGGCCCCGGGTGGGGGTATAAAAGAAAGCGTGGTAGTCAGCAATTCAGCTCCAAGAGGACTAGTAGTTGGAGTACCACAAGAGTCTGTGCTGGGACCCATTCTATACTCCATCTTCTCTCACGATGTCCCAAACGGAGAAGAGGGCTTAATGGCACTTTACGCTGATGACACAGCCATCCTACACCAAAGCAGAAGCACCCGGATAATGGGTAGACGACTGTAAGAGGACATTGATAATCTTCATGACTGGTGTGTCAAATGGAAGGTTAAGATCCGAGTTGGAGATTTCAAGATCCCTTGGTCAAATGAGGCCAAGTACCTAGGGATGACCATGGATAGAAGCTTGACATGGAATAACCACATCAACGCAGCGAGGACGAAAACCAGACAAGCAATGGGTAAACTCTATCCATTGCACCAAACTGCTACTGATTCAAACAGTAGCTAGGAGCCAACTCACCTATGGCTCCACATCCTTCGGATATGCTTCTAAATCCCACCTTATGAAGCTAAAGAGGACATAAAACAAACTCATTAGAATGGCAGCTGACGCCCTATGGTTTATCAGGAATGAGGAGCTGCAGCGTGATCTTCAATGGACACCTATTGAAGACTTCATGCGGCAAAAGGCTAGCCGAGCCGTCAGGGCAGCCGAACATCACCCCAACGAAAACCTACGTGACCTGGTAGACTATGATCCGCTAGCTCCGAGACGCAACAACTGGACAAGGTATAGGAGACCTCCGTGCTCCTCAGAAACTAGATCTTGCCCACAGAAACCCTAAGAGTATCAACAAGTGGCCATCAAACTCCAAGAAGACGATTCCCAGGTACCTCAGCTGGCTCCGGCGTGAGTTGCAGGTGAACCTGAGGTAAAAGAGCGGATCCCAGGTACCTCAACTGGCTCCGGCGTGACCTGCAGTTGAACCTGAGGTAAAAGAACACCCCCACCTCAGCCTCAACACTGCCGGATCACGGAACAGCAGTGTGGCTGAGGGCACAGAAGAGGACCCATAATTCGAAGACCACCAGGCGTACTGACAGACGGACACTGGCAACGGCAGACTGGACCACGGGACAGTAGGACGTAGGCAGCGGCAAACCGGACAGACGAAAGGAGGACAGCAGAGAAATATCCCGCCTGGTAAGACGACACTTTCCCTATTAATAAATTTTTTTATTTCAGATGTCTACAAGTATCGAGAGGTGGCAAAAACATCCTGCCAAGCGAGAACCTCCCTCTCCCACAACAGTGAGGACCATGTCCTTCATAGGAGTTCTCCCGAAAGGACGGCATCAACCCCATCGAAGGATCCTTGGCTAGTCCAATTATGGTCCATCTGATGGGGGCCCGTTGGGGTTTAGTGGGTATTGTTGGCTCCGACAGGTGAAAACCTGACAGAGCAACAAGTTACCACACGAATTCCCTTCTGGTATTCCCCATCGTCAAGGTGTGGACAAAAATTTTATAATTCGTATATGCATTGATGCTTTATAAACTGTAAATTACCACCCAATTTTAGATTTTTTTATTTTTATAATGATTGATAAATAGCTCCAGTTTTCAAAAAATGGCACATAACGTCAATTATCTCGGAAACTACGCAGAAATCGACTGCAGTTTAAACTAGTAGCTTATGTTTATTTTTGACACGGAATCAAATAATGGACAAAAGTATAGGGTGTCCCATTTAAAATTTTATAGGTGATGTCCCAGCAAAATTGGGACACCACGTATATATTGAAACTTTATATTTTAAAAGAACTTCAAATTTAAATTAACTTTTTTCCTACCTGTTACGGATTTCCAGATAGTATAGTGGGTACTATATTATGTGGAACCCGGTGTACTATCGATGCGAATAAAAAAGGAAGATAGAGCTTAATATATGTTTTAAACATATTACCTATTACTTTCTATTAAACAAACGGATTTTTAAAAATTTGAAAGAATGAAAAATAAAATATCCACTGACGTAGGGCTCTTTTGTTTCTGACCATAAAGTCTCTTGATTTTTTGAAACAAAATTAAATATTAAAAATGGTATAAAAATGTAAAATAGAACCCTGGGGGCAAAACATCAATCCTCATGTTCGTCTGTCCCTTGATATCTAATTACAAAGCAAATATTCCCTACGGTTCATAAAACCCAGAAAAATCAGTTTGCAGCTATATTTATATCCCCATTTCCATTAGCCAACTATTTATTCAACATTAAACTAAATACTTAAAATTTCTCAAGTCATGTTTTAAATTTTTTTACATAATAATGATAATCAATTTTCCACCCATAATTGCCTGCTTTTTTGTAACGCCACTTAGATTGTGAACATATTATTTCCCGGTATTATTGACGATTCTAGAGAATAGCGAATACCAAAAAAAAACTTGTTTTTTACTCTACTGATTACGCTATATCATTTGTTTGTACAATGTCGCGTTTCGACAATGTTGTTTTGTATCTTTCCGTTGCGCGGTTGCCAGTTGCCATACGTTTTAAACATTTTTCATATGTTTTATCAAAGTGTCTATAGAGTACGATTTTAAGCCAGATTCACGCGGCATGATGAGCGCCAAAAGCATATGACGGATTGGTAAAAACCAGGGCCTTCGGATATATCTCGAGAATTTTTGATACATGTAAGTAAATTGTCTCATTTTAAGTAAGTATATAAGTTCATATACCTACACTTATGTCCAAAAACGCATAAGATTGAAATTAATGTAAATTGGTTCACAACTTTTTTTGTAGAATCTATGATACAATATGATTGACATCTGGAACAATCTACAGGGTGATATATCACGACTTCTTTTAACGGCCAAACTTTTGTATGTGACGACACTGAACTTAGGCTTCGACAAATTCTCAATTCAATTAGGAAACTTTTGTCTTTTGCAGTTTTGATATGTGACATTGTTTAATGTGTTATTTAGAAAAATATTCTTCCTTACATATGAAATTTCAGTTCGAAAAACCTTTAAATATGAATATATTTTAAAATTCCAGATATTTGGAATTTCCACTCCAATTTGTCATTGCACTAGAGAAGGTACATTTTGCAAAACAGCTTCCAAACAGTGGCGGCTATTCACGTGAACTAGGAAGTTCTACTTCACCAGGAAAAATAAACAAGCAAACATCTAACTATATTTATTATATATCTATTAAAATTTTAGTTTTTACATTCATTTATTTACCTAATTGGTAAAAAATAAACGGTACATTTCGAATAAATATTTTACTTGACCTTTTTAAAACTTTCAATCGAACTTTATTATAACAACTATAACAGTGGCGCAAACCGCTTTGGCTTTGCTGGAGGTGCTATGTTTACTTTACGATTTTCCTACTATGTTGCCATGACAACGCGTATCCGATGACGTCAAGCCCAGCGCCATACAATGCTCTCGGTGAATTGCAGGCGCAGTACACTACACCCACGTGTGGTTCAGTTTGCGGTGGTTGTTTACTTTTATTTTCGCGGATTTCGCTGCAACCTTTGCAGTTAACTTGACTGTTTTGTTACAACTTCAAATTCGAAATTAGTAAATGTGATTGTTCAAAACTGGAATAAATTAAAAGACGTCTTTGAATTTATTACAAACTGTGACAAATCTGATGAAAAATCAATCCGCCTTAAGAAAGGATTTTTAGATGAGATGAACGATTTTGAATTCACGTTTCTGCCATTAGTGTTTATTGACATTTTCTCAATCACGGACATACTATTTGACGTTCTTCAAAAAAAACCGCTTGACATTCATTTTTGCATATCCAATATAAAACGCTGTCGTGAGGCGCTCTGTAAAAAAAGAAATGGGCATTTTTTTAGTACCATGTTTGATAAAGCAAATTGTATTACAGAAATACATCATTACAAACGTGAGCTTGTTAAGCTTTCACCTGAAGAAATTAGGGCTAAATATAGAACCCTTTTTGATGAAATATTGGACCATATTTTAATGGAAATGACATTAAAAAGACTGTGAAAAATTTACATTTTCATGTTTGGCAGGTTCTGCTAAATTTTCCGAATATATTTTAAATTTTCCGACTGGCCCGTTTGAAAATGTGTTACAGTTATATGGGGAAATATTTTCAAAAAGTCAACGACTTAAAAATGAGCCTGGTCTTATTTTTACCAATGAGAGTAATTGGAATATATCGCTGCAAGAGCAGGTGAAAAAAAATTAATAAAAATAAATATATTTTTACCGAAGCATATAAATTGTTTTTCCTTGTTTTGACAATACCGTCGACGAGTGCTTCAGTGGAAAGAAGTTTTTCTTGCTTCAAATGTGTAAAAACTTATTTAAGAAATACAATATCTCAAGAAAGACTTACTTCTCTTGGCAATATTTCAATTCAAAAGGAATTTTTGGAGGAGATTAGAGCAACTCATCCATTTGATGATTATAATGTTATAAATAAATTTGCTGCTATGAAGGATAGGAGAATTGATTTAGTATACAAAATTTTGGTAAAAAAATATTCTACCCCCTCTACATATAAAAAAATTCTGGAAAAAAAATTATAGCAATATTTTCTCACTTCATTTGCACTTCACTTACTTTTTCACCCGCGAGCCGCCACTGCTTCCGAATACTGCCAAATACCGTGACCCCAAAAAAAATGACCATCCTGTAGATTGTTTTAAATGTGTATAATATAGGCGTTACAAATTTTCTTAAGTTTACAAAAATGTGAAAATAAATTTAAAAGATCGGTAAATTTCCTTTACCCTTAACTTCCCTCGTTATGAATCTTTTCTTTCATTAGGAATAGTAAAATGTAAATCAATTAAGTTCCGCACATCATTAAGTATACTGTATTTTCAAACATTTTTATTGGGTGCCATTTTGTTAAACCATATCGGAATCCTACCAATATTTTATCAGTTTCTATCTATCCCACACTTATTTTTCGGGCTTGATTGAAAATAAATTACATTTTTTACACAGATTTTTTAAGGCCGCCGTTTTGTATCATCATTTTGAATTCGTATTAGTTAATACAGGTAACACATTTTTCAACACTTTATTTGGCCGCCATTTTGTTTCGTCGTCTTGAATTTGTACCACAATTTTACCAGTTTATCTCTATATCTCTCTTAATGGATGCCCAAATTCTACATAATTTATTAGACCGCCATTTTGTTTTGCTGTCTTGGTTTCGTACGAAAATTTTACAAGTTGATTCCTATGTAACAGTTGCCTTTGTGCAAAATTTAAGGTCAACTCGATAATTTGTTTTTTAGTAATAATTTTTTTAACATTTCACTAGGAAACCATTTTTTTCCGTCATTAGATTTTTACCAAAATAATATCAACTCATTCCCACATAACCTTTAATTTTTGACCAAATTTTGAAGTCAATCGGGTAAGTAGTTTTTATCTACGCCGCGAACTGACAGACAGACAGACAAATGGAATTGAGAAAACATATTTTTTGGCATTTATGAACGCTAAAACGTAAAGATATTTAAAACCTCAAAATTTTTTTCAAATGTTTGTACATTTCATTTGGCCGCCATTTTGAATTCGTACCACCATTTTATCAATTCACCTCTATACCCTAGAAAAAACCAGACCAGATACAAAACCTCCCGTATCGCCTGTGCTGCATGCGACGGCGAACAAAGTAGTGGGGAGCCGAGCGGCAGGCCGCTTGGCAACAAGTACGGGGACCGATGATATACCGTTTCACGGCCGTCTCGGTAATGTGTCCTCCAACTGCCGTATAGTGGAGGTGCTTTTGTCAGAGTTTAAATGTTTTTAATTTATTTTTATTTGTAATTATGTTAAAATGTAAAAAAATGATTTAATCGTATGGACAATATCATTATACCTACGTATAGAGACGTTTTACTATGCTAGAGCGAAAATACCTGGTTATAATTGTCTTTACTTGTTATGTTCTAACAAAGATAATATTCAGATACCCAAAAAATCGTCAAAAGTCAGTATATCTAAACACATATCTTACAGCATAATACTTGTTTAGAATTTAACCAAGTAATCTTGATTTTGTTATTAATAAGTCCTAGTAAATGTTTTAGAGCAATGGCATGGCTTGAGGCTGCTGGAAGAGCAGATCTTCTAGAAGAGAACTGTAATAATTACAAACTGTAACTGTTCGAGGATCATTTTGAAACAAAATTTATTTCTACGACTTCAACAAGCATCAAAGGCTATACAATGATACTATCCCATCAATTTTCTGTGGACCAAAACGATTTATTACTGACGTAGGATCTGAAAAGCCTCCTCCAAATATCGATATATTATCAGATTAGAAAAAATATGTATAAAATATAATATTAGTATCAAAACGTGTAAAAAACATTATTTTCGAGAAAAAAATTCTGTCTGTTTTTCTGTTAGTTTACGCGATAAATTTCCAAAGAATTGGGCCATCGAATTGAAAGTTGGTACACAGGGAGTGGTCCATACGAAAACGATTCGGATTATTTTTGGACAAAATCGGTTGATGGGAAGGGGTTGAAACGTTGGGTTAAATGGTAAAAAATTTTGGGATTTTTTTGTAAATGTCTTTCATGGGTCTTTGGTTATATAGATTTTAATAATAAGCCCTGTTTGATTCTTCTGTCAAATGTAAGAGGTTAGGGAAAAAAGAAAACATGATGAAAATTAAGAAGTTGAAAAAGCGGGTAATCTATCGTTTTATAGGTTCTTGGATATACAGATCTCAAATTAAGAACCTATTTGATATTTAATAGTAACTTTAATAATGTTGAGGGGTAGAAACGGAGAGCTGAAATTTACCCTTTCCTAAAAAAATGCAGTTAGAGCACAAACTAGGACGTTTTTCCGTTTTTATTATGCTCCTTATTTCACTGTTGTTCCAACTGTTATCTCTTTTATAATATACAGTGGTTTAATTTAGGTTTTCAAAATGACACATGATTTTTAAGAGTTGTATTAGTAATACCATAAACATTTCCTCGGAATTTAGACAGCTTTTTAATAAGTATATCCGTATGTATTTTTACATTTATGGTTGTAATTTCCAGTTTATTTGCCTAGAATAATATTGTAACAATAATAAAATTATCTGCTTCTACCAATAAACTACATGTTTATTATAAAATGAGTATTTTATTTTTGGTACAGTTTTACAAACTTAATACGTTTTAAATAGAACTGCATTGGTGCGGGCAATGTTCGAACACACGTTGTAATACCTATAAAGATATGATGGTGCAGACCGCTTAAATCTGACGCGGCAAAGTCATTGAAACTAAACGATAAATTTGACAGTCTTTCGCACCTGGTTGGTTTTATCTGGGTCTATACTACAATTAATTCTAGCAAAAGATTTAAAATAAACCTATTAAGTAGTTTTTCAGGTTGAATTTGTAAGTATTTTATTAAGCCGTCATTTTGTTTCTCCATCTTGAACTCATACTCAAATTTTACTAGTTAGTTACTACCTAATAGGTTTTTGTGCGAAATTTGAGGTAAATTGTTTCAAAATCAGTTTTTTAGTAAAAACTTTTTTAACATTTAACTAGGGCGCCATTTTGTTTCGCCATATTGGATTTTTACCAAAACGTTACCAGATCATCCCCATATGACTTTTAATATTTGACAAAAATTCAGTCAATCAGGTAAGTAGTTTTGTAGATATGGAAGGAACAGAAAGACAGACCGACGGAATTGAGAAAACATGTTTTCCGGCATCTAGAGACCCCGAAGCGTGAAGATCTGAAAATATCTCGGAGGGTGATTTTTTTCACGATAACAATACTTCCCTTTTACGAGGAAAGTAAAAACTAAGAAAATAAAACCTTGAAAAATATGCGTTTTTGAACATACGCATATTTAAACTTTAATATATATATTAATAGATAAATGTTATCGTTATTTAAAATCAGAAAAAGAAGCAGACTGAGTATATGAATATTATGAAACACTGGTAGACGTTTCCTAAACAAATAAGCAGGGCCGTCTTAAAGGATTCTGCGGCTACGGTTTAAAGTTCTAAATGGCGCCCCTTCTTTTTTGATAGACTGGATCACAGAAAATCAAAGAAAATTATTATGACATATTTTGCTTTAGTTGTATACACGATAACAAAATGTGGCGATCCTTAAGTTCCTTAAATCTTATATTATATTAACCAAAATTCTGTATATATCGTATTTTTATAATTTAATGATATCCAGATATTTTTTATTATCCAGTAAAATCAGACATTCTGAAATTGAAAAAGTTAGTAAACAGAAAAATTTTACCTGTACCTTTGTTCACTTTTAATATTAAAAAAATAGTTTGTTTATTTTACAATAGAGCTATTTTTTTACGAACACGATTAAAAAAGAAAAATAAAAAATTTTAAATTTACACAATTTTAGGAATTATGAAAATAACCTCAATCTATTAATATACCCGTTATACTATCAAACGAGTATTTAATTGCAAAAAAGTGTCTCTCCAATCAAACTCATCCACTGGTATTGGTCAATCACACCTTACTTTGCGAACCGTCTGTTTAGTTTTCGGTCAGCACGTTAATCAGACTTTTCTAATATATAGGCAAAGAATAAGCATTATATAAAGAAAGGACTGTGGGAATAGGAGACTAAAATTAGACAAAGACAGGCATAATAATCAATTTAAAGGGACAACGTCGGAAACATTCGTATCGCCGCCGAGGATTTTGACAGGCTGACAAATTATAACCTACAAAATCAACCGCTCCGCACAGTGGTTTGAAATATATATTTCGGTGAATATTTAAAATTCGCAAAATGCAATTTCATGTTTTAAATTCTAAAATATAAGAGATTTTTAAAATCCATATAGTGTGCGTTACAAACAAAATCGTTAATCGTTAAAAAAAAGTTAATTGATATGGTTAATTTGGAAATTATATATTTTTATATTGCAATGGTATCAACCTGTGAGAGATTTAACTATAAAGAATAATTAGCGATAAATTAATAAGTTATTTTTATTTCATTTTATCACTCAAAAAAACAAAAAAGTATTTTGGGTCTCTAGATTTTCGCCATTATGCAAGGTACCTAAATGAAAACATGGTTAACCGTCAGTTATTTTGTACCGTGAGACATTTAACTCTAAAGAATGGAAGTTAAACTAAATAAGCTATTTCAATTTCTATTTATCACTCAAAAAAAAAACGAAAAACTGGTTAACTGTCAATTATTTTGTACCATTGGAGAAAAATCTATCGCAAAACAGTATGATATAAAATATTTCTGATTTAAAAACGTGGAAATGTTCCGTGTTAGGATCGAAAGGAAAATTCGATAAATTGACGATGGTTTAAATATTGATGCCCTAAGTCAAAGTAACCAACACCAGTTTATGTTTGTAGTTTTATCTATAATTTTAAATTAAATGCTTATAGCGACATTTAATATAAATTTTACTTAGAGAAAGGAGTTACCATACGATTAAACCTTTCAGGAATTATAGATTTTGCCAGAATATTTGAATTTAAGACAGCGTATTATTTTAGGTCCTCTTTCAGTTTCCGTTTATATCACAAGCGAAACTCTATTTCTTGTCGAGTCATATTAAGATAGGTTCAGAAGGATCGCAATCTTGACAGTCCATTGGATCTCGAACTGTCGTTCTGGCTATACACAACATAGCTGGAAAACTACTCATCAGATTGACTTCTAATTTTGACCTAAAGTCAAGGATCATTCGAGGAGGGTAATATTTCGGAAAAAGTGCACCATGGCGGAACAAAATGGCGGCCTCAAAAGATATTAACAAAATCTTTATTAAAATACTACTCCTCAAATGTTTCACAGGAATCAAATGTGATATACGAATAAACTGGTAAAATTTTGGTGTGAAGTCAGTATGGCGAAACAAAATGACCGTCTAATTAAATGTTCAAAAAATCAGTGCCAAAAACTAATTTTCCAATTTGATTTAAAATATTGTTGAAAAATTAAGTGAGAAATAGGGATATAGTGTTAAAATTTATAAAGTTACGAAATATATATATATATATATATATATATATATATATATATATATATATAAACGAAACCAGTAACGGTAAGGATTACTCCTTCACCATTTTGTCGGGAATCGACCGAAACATGACGCTATGTTTGTTTCCAGGGCCAAGGTGCCAATCTGCTACCGTGGTATCTGCCCCGGCAAGGCTCATCAGGCAGTTTCCTTAGGGGGTATCGGTATTAAAACCGATTACTCCTTCACCATTTTGTCGGGAATCGACCATATATATATATATATATATATATATATATATATATATATATATATAAAGATTAAATAAAAAAAATTAGTAAATTTCTTTTACTCGGAAGTTCTCCCTCCTAAATCTGTCCCTTTATTAGGAATAGTGAAGTGTAACCCAATTTAGTTTCGCACAAAGTTATTTAGTAACACATATAATATACTGTCTTTTCTTCAAACCTTTTTATTAGGCGCCATCTTGTTCCACTATATTGGATTCGTACCAATACTTTACCAGTTGCTATCTACGCCGCACTTGATTTTTGGGCATAATTTAAAATAAATTAAGAAGACAGTTTACACTGATTTTTTTAAGACCGCGATTTTGCTCCGTTATATTGAATTAATCTGGTTTATTTTTATATAACATTTAATTTTTCTACAGTTGATTAAAAACATTTTTTTACGTTTAATTTGGCTACCATTTTGTTTCGCCAATCTTGAATTCATACCGCAATTTTACCAGTTTATTGCTAAATTACAGTCAATGCATGCACAAAATTTTAAATCAATCTAATTTTTAATATTTTTTCAGCCTGATTTTTTTTATATTCTTTTAGGCGGCCATTCTATTTTGGTATCTTGGATTCACACCAAAATGTCACCAGTTTATTCCTACGAAAATCTGATTTTTGTGCAAAATTTGAAACAAGATGAGTAATCAGTTTTTTATTAATAATTTTTGTTCCCCACTAGGCCGCCATTTTGTCCCGGCACATTGGATTTTTACCAAAATATTACCAGGTCATCCCCATATTTACCAAAATTTAAAGTCAATCAGGTAAAGTAGTTTTTTAGCTATGACGCAAACTATCAAACAGACAGATATGCGCTAAAACGTGAAGATATGTAAAACCAGGAAGAGTAATTTATGTCAAGATTACACATATTTTATTTCACCATTTTTCCAATTCTAAAGAACGAAGACTAGACCTGAACTTCAAGAGAATTTAAAGCTCAATTTATAGATAAGATATTTATTTTTATTTTAAGTATGCCTATTTTTAAATTTGTTATTGACCCCCATATAATTCACCACGAGCCGCCACTGCGTGCATACATAAATGACTATTAAACACATAACCCTCTTTCGCATGCGCAGTCGAAAAAAAAGGGAACCTTACTGTATGATAGTATGTCCTGATTTTCACTAATCTATAATAAATATTATTAAATTAAGCAATTTTATTCCTTACTTATAATATTGCTTGTAAGGATTACTTATTAACCCAATGATTCTGTTCTAATGTGTAATTTTTTACCTTGATTTACTTTAGAAAAAAGAAAATGACACTCTTTCCCTTACTTTACATTTTCAACTACAAATAGTAAAACGAAAAGTACGATCTTTCACTGTCATTTATGGTATTTCAAAAATTTCAAAATAATCTAATTAAGATACATATATTTACATTACTTGATCAAAAATTACGGAGTAAAACATATCAAGGTAATTAACTGCCAATGTAAAAAGTGGTACGCGTATTGCATATTACTTACTATTTAAATTAATTCGGTTTCAATGATTCAGCATGTGAATATCTTAAAATCTCTAAGGCCAACCAAAGTGATCAAACCTTTTTCGTTACCAGTTGAGTGACTTCAGCCTACATTCGTGTTTTTAGTACTATATTTTCATATTTTAAAATTTTTAATTTATATTAACTTTTGAAAAATTATATATATTTGCGTTTATTAAACTATATATTAGTGTTTATTAAATATATAAAGAACATTTTATTTTTAAAAAATGTCGACAAGAATCGCAAGACTTCAGGGCTGGATACAATTTACAACCTAACTAACATCTCCCTCCAAGCTTATTCAGTGTTTTCTTTTTTCACACGGTTTATTTAATTTGACACGGTTTATTTAATTTGAAGAATATATACAGGGTGTTCCTAAATATCATGTAGGGACGGAAGGGAGTTAATCTTTGGTTTATTTTATGACTGAAATTTTATATAAACTTAGGTGCGTAAACGCTGCGTTACTGATCAACAGGATGTTGTAATTTCAATATTTTTTTAGTTTTTTCTTTATAGCTCCTGCAATTTTTGAGGTACTAAACTCACCGAATAATATGCTTTAACAATGCTCGGGCGCAAATGTAAATTTGTCAAGTGGGGGGAGGGGGCTAGGTTTCAAATTTCAGGTATATGTAACGTGCCTAAAAAAGGAATGCAAAGCTTAAAATCTGTGGTGCAAAACTCACCGAAAAATATGCTGGGTCGCAAATACAAATTTATCAAGTGAGGGAGGGGGAGGGCTAAGTTTTAAATTTCAGGTATTTGCAGAGTGCTTACAGAAGAGGTGCAAAACTTAAAATGTGTGGTGCAAAACTCACCGAATAATATGGTGGGTAGCAAATGTAAATTCGTCAAGTGGGGGGGGCGGTTTTCATGTTTCAGGTATTGGTACAGTCCCTATAGAAGGGGTGCAAAACTTAAAATTTGTGGTGCAAAACTCACTGATTCATATGCCGATTCGCAATTGAAAATTAGCCACCTGGGGGGGGGGGTACGTTCAACATGGCCCCCACCCAGTAAGACAAGGCAGTATTTACTCAAAAGAGGGGGTGCAAAATTTCAATTTTAGGGTACAAAAGAACCTTAAAATTATCATTTAAAAATTCGTTATGGGGACTAACATAGCTGTCCCCTAGTAGGCTATGGTTTTATTTAAATAATCTTTTATTTTATTGATTTCGACATTTTATTCATCACTATCTGGATAAAAATTAAAACTGGGATTACTCGATTTTTGTAGCAATAACGATTTATTTAATAAAAAACGTATTTAGGTTTTTACAACAATAATTAACAATTAACAATAATAAGACAAAAAAACTACACAAAAATTGTTGGAAGAGTATTTCTTTCGGTTACAAATCCATCTATTATTCGATGTCGTAGGTCATCGACTGTATTAAACGGTGTTGTACATCGGTGACTTGAGATGCCCCCATAAGAAAATATCTAGGCTACGTAGGTCAGGGGAGCTCGGGGGGTCATGGTTCAGGTCCACCTCGGCTTATCCACTTGTTTTGATATACTTCATTTAAATACTCCCGAGCCAAAATAGAAAAATGTGATAAGGCAGCATAAGAAGTAAGTCTTCAAGTAATAAAGGCAATTCGTGTTGTAAAAAATGCCTATATGAGTCACCAGTAAGTCGACCAGGTAAAGAAAGGACCAATCAAATGATCCCGATTATACCACCCCATACATTTAATGAAAACAGCTCTTGAAAATGGGTTTCGACAATTCCATGAGGATTCTTGTCTGCCCATAAATGGTTGTTATGGAAATTCATAACGGAAGTCCTTGAAAAATTGGCTTGGTCAGTAAAATGGATGATGCAATCAAAGTTGGGGCTTGCTGCTAGCCTATTAAGACACCACCTGCAGGAAAATCCCTTTGAATGTGAAAAGGGTATAGCAGAGAATCATGCAAGATACGCCAAACAACTTGATGGCTAAAAGATTTAATAATACGAAAATGTTTCTAGTGCTGGTCTCCGTCTATTTCAGAATTCATATAAATTGTCATTGAAACGAGATTATAACGAGTATTTACACAACTTTACAACTCTAAATGTTGACACAACTTACGATTTGAAATGCCAGATGTCAAAATCAATAAAACAAAAGATTATCCAAATAAAGCCATAGCTTAGTTACTAGAGACCATTTCAAAGAAATTCGTTTCGTCTAGCTAATTACAGAAAATCGTTTTTTTTTCTCTCAATAAGGGTCGGAGATACGAAAAACTACAAGAGGATACAAAGTTTAAATAATTATTATTTTGTTTTTTTAGCATCTACCAGCGGACGCACCGCAATAAAGTTCAAAAGGAGAAAAGAGGGCATGACCCCTGAAAAAATATCACCCTGTAGATTCTGACAACCCTCTGAGATGTGCAATCATGCAACTCCTAAAGCGCAATCTTACTCCAAATTTTGAGGTAAATACTTCAAAAATTGGAGGAGCTATAATGAAAAAGCTAAAAAAAATATTGAAATTACAACAGCCTGTATATCGGTAACGAAGCGTATGCGGACAGCCTATATATATATATATATATATATATATATATATATATATATATATATATATATATATATATATGTATATAATGTGGCTGTGAGTATAAATGTTGTAATGTAAGTGTATGCATGTTTGCAGGATTTTATAATTTACTTGGCAACATTGTGCCACTCCAATCATTCATGTTTTGAATGGCGGCATATTATTCTTTGGGTTTCTAAGCAAACAAAATGCTAATAAAATAATAAAAGAGACAAAACAAGTTTAAAAATAGCCATCGGGGGCTGTGCCCATTAACATACAAATCATTTTATTTTAATTCGATTATAAAACACTGGTGTTGGGTAGGTATAAAAATGTTAGCGGTCTTTGCGGCCAGGCAAACAACAAAAACGCAACATTAGACAGAAATTACGATTCCGGTCGCATTGGAAATTATATTGAATATATTTAATATGGGATATAGACACAATTTTTGCAGTTTGGCTGATGTTCTAATAAAAATAAATTGATTTCTTTCATAATAGCGAACAGTAATAATTTACATCCTCCAAAAAAGTTACTGCATTTTGTTTTTATAGATTTAGTAACAGTGGCAACATACCTTACTCTAACTTTTGTTAGCAAACATTAAGGTATTGGATTTTTAAAAAATATTCAAATGAATATCGATAAAAAGGATAAAGGAATTCGTCGGTTTGCCTGTATATCTGCCAGTTCGCGACAGAGCTTAAAAACTGCTTATCCATGAAATTTTAGTCAAAATTAAGGGTCATATGGGTATGACCTGGTAATATTTTGGTAAAAATACAATATGCCGCAAAAAGATCGCTCCCTAGTAAAATGTTAAAAAAACATTGCTAAAAAACGATTTATCTAATTTTCCTCAAATTTAGCACAGTGGGCATACGTCTGCAGAGCTGCATCTTCTCTCCACTAATGTTTAACATCTATTCTGAGAGAAGATTTAAAGCAGCTCTGTAAAACCCAAATATCTGTGTTAAAACGAACGGCAAAATAATCAACACTATTAGATAAGCTGATGATACGATCATATTGTTGATGGTTTGCAAAGCTTATTAAACTCCGTAAATGTCTAAATATCATGGTTTTTAGGCGTGACCCTTATCATGACGCAGAACTCCAAATCAACGGGAAAAATATAGAAAGGGTACCACATTTTAAAATTATTGTAAAATGTTGGTAGGAGACAGGCATCATGGCTTCAAAATATAAGAAACTGGATAGGCACACAGAGTTCGAAACAACTTTTCACAATGGCTGAAAACCGTGAAGAACAATTTCCAACGTTAGGGGGATCTGACACGGTACAGCAAGAAGAAGATAAAGATTTTTACGTTGTTAAAGTTCAATGTTTTGTATGCTATCGAACTGACTTGAATAAACTTTACTCACAAATTTACAAGCATAATTGTAGCCCTACCTAAAGTTTTGTTGCAGTATCATTATGTGCTCACTTAGCATGATGAAATGTGAGCAGGACATTTAATACACTGTAGAAGAATATGATTCAAAATTCTAAAATTATTGCCAAAGTAACTTTGCCTACAAAATTTGGTTAATTCTTTACTGATACTTACCATCGGCGATTTTGATGATTTTTGGTACACCAGTAGATTTCGTTTCCGAGATATTCGCCATCAAAATCCACAATCCTATACATACAGTTTTTTAGCTTAATTTTTGTTTCCTTCAGTAATTTTTATAAGAAAACGATTTAATATATATTTAAAAACAGATTTTCCAATTTGTAACGTTATATTACTCAAAAAGCCCATCAATTAAATTGTATCTGCCAATCGCTATTTTTAATAGGGATTTTTTTCTTGATTTTGTGTAGCCGAAATCACAAAACATCCCAAAATAGAAATATTTCGTTAATTAGCGCTTCTCTTATAGTTTTCCATCCATCCACCGTGACGCCACAATCGCACATCTAAAGTTCTCTTTTATTCGGCGAAACCTTACGATTTAGGTATTGAGTCTAAAAGGGAATCTACCAGTGGCGGCTATTCAGGTGAAGCAGGTGAAGCGCTACTTCACCAGGAAAAATAAACAAGCAAACATCTAATTATATTTATTACATACCTCTTAAAATTTAAGTTTTTACATTCGTTTATCTCCTAAATGGCAAAAAATAAACTGTACATCTGGAATAAATATTTTACTTGACCATTGGCGGCATGTCTTTTTAAAACTTTCAATTGAACTTTATTATAACAACTCTAACAGTGGCGCAAACTGCTTCGACTTTGCTGGAGGTGCCATGTTTAGTTTACGATTTTCATACTACGTTGCCATGACAACGCGTTCGCCATGACGTCGAGCACATGGAAGAATAATGTTAACCAGCGCCATACAACGCTCTCGGTGAATTGCTAACGCAGTACACTACACCCACGTGTCGTTCAGTTTGGGGTGGTTGTTTACTTTTATTTTCGCGGATTTCGCTGCAACCGGTTAGTTCCTTTGCAGTTTACTTGACTGTTTTGTGTTATATTTAGGTATTTATGGTGTTGTTAAAACTTTATTTGGTGTCGGTTTTATTAATTTACATTATTGATAAGTCCGATCACGGATGTGGTGTGCATTTTGTTGGAAACTCTATTTAATCCATTGGAAGGAACAAGATCAGAGTTTTAATCGTCATCCTGGTTTTCGGCGTACAAATGGTTATGTAGTAGTCAAATCTTACAAAATTGTTTTGCTGGCCATGTTTACTAGTTACCAATAAATATTCAGTGTGGAATAAGGAAGAATTTGCAGGTATGTTAAATATATGAAGGTCTTTACATAAACGTGAAGACGCGAAGAAACGGCAGAGCATTTAAAATGCGAATTAATGCTAAAAACATTTGTAAAAAATCAAAGCATTATAGCTGACACTAGAAAATGCTAAACTGTATAAAACACATTTTAACGAAAACGTCCGATTAAATAGACTATTTATGTGCTTGGTAAATAACGCAGTTTTGTACCTTGCAAAACAAGAGTTAGTGTTTCGCGGCCATGATGAGAGCAGCGATTCAATAAATAGGGAGGATTTTAGCTTTTAGGTTTATTAATATCGAGAAGTTCCCAAGAACTAAAAGATCGTCACGAAAAAATTAAAAATGTTTTAACTGGTGACTCGAAAACTATTCAAAACGAAATAATTGAATGCATTTCTGATTATTTTCTCCATAATTTTAAGATACGTTAATTCAGAAGGTTCAGTAGTCGAGAGATTCTTAGGATTTTATAATGTCAGCTTCGATAGAACGTCGGTGAATTTATATTTTCTATTGGATCAAATTTTGGACCAATTTGACTATAAACATAAATTAACAGGGCAATGTTACGATGAGGCAAGTGCGCATCGTCTTAACCTTATGATGCAGCAAAGTTTTAAAATATTTCTAAATGTCGAATTTTTTTTGCAAGTCTTGTGGTATTCCCTCATTTTCTCATCACTCAGCCAAACGAACGTATGCTCTTAACTCGGTCTTCAGATTCGAAGTTAGTAAATGTGATTGTTCAAGACTGGAATAAAATAAAAGACGTCTTTGAATTTATTACAAACTGTGACAAATCTGACGAAAAATCAATCCGGCTTGCGAGAGGATTTTTAGGTGAGATGAACGATTTTGAATTCACGTTTTTGGCATTAGTGTTTAATGACATTTTTTCAATCACGGACATACTATTTGCGTTCTTCAAAAAAAATCGCTTGACATTCATTTTTGCATATCCAATATAAAACGCTGTCGTAAGGGACTCTGTAAAAAAAGAAATGAACATTTTTTTAATACCATGTTTGATAAAGCAAATTCTATTACAGAAATAAATCATTACAAACGTGAGCTTGCTAAGCTTTCACTTGAAGCAATTAGGGCGAAATATAGAACCCTTTTTTTATGAAATATTGGACCATATTTTAATGGAAATGACACTAAGCTTTCAAGATCGTGAAAAACTTACATTTTTATGTTTGGCAGATTCTGCTAAATTTTCCGAATAGTTTAAATTTTCCGACTGGCCCGTTTGAAAATTTGTTACAGTTATATGGGGAAATATTTTCAAAAAGTCAACGACTTAAAAATAAGCTAGGTCTTATTCTTGCCAATGACAGTAATTGGAATATATCGGTGCAAAAGCAAGTGAAAAAAATTAATGAAAGTAAAGATATTTTAACCAAAGCACAAAAAGTCTTTTCCCTTATTTTGACAAGACCGTCGAAAAGTGCTTCAATGGAAAGAAGTTTTTTTGCCTCAAACGTGTAAAAACTTATTTAAGAAATACAATATCTCAAGAAAGACTTACTTCTTTAGGCAATATTTCAATTCAAAAGAAATTTCCGGAGGAGATTATGGCAACTCATCCATTTTATAAGGATGTTATAAAATAAATTTGCTGCTATGAAGGATAGGAGAAATGATTTAGTATACAAAATTCGTAAAAAGTCGTAAAAAAATATAAAAAAAATTCTGGAAAAAAATTATTGCGATATTTTCTTGCTTCATTTGCACTTCACTTACTTTTTCACCCGCGAGCCGCCACTGGAATCTACTGTTCCAGTGTGTTCTCCATACAGACCTTGCAATGTGGCTATTTTATCAATGAAAACTATACAATGACGAAAATGGTAAATTACATCCCAACGAAGTGAGAAAATATAGTTTTGTTTAGCGTAAAAAAGTTACAATCGACTATATATTTCTACTATCTTAATTGAAATGTTATTCAAAAACTGTTACGTAGAATAATTCGCTCGACAAATCACCGTTTTCATAATATTAAAGCAAATTTTAATAATTACAATATCTGAGAGATATATTTGTTGATTTCAAATTAAAATATTCAGAATTGGTATTAATTCATAAACTGATCGAGGTAAAGAATTCAAAGATTCATACCAAAATTATACCAGTTGATACACTTGATTTTTGTGCTCAATTTAATGTAAATTGGATAATTAGTTTTTTAGTGATAATTATTTTAACGTTTCACTAGCCCGCCATCTTGTTTCAAGATACTAGATTTTTATAAAGATATTACCAGATCCTCCCCAAGCAGCACATTTAATCATGAGTACGTCATTGTTATCACAAGTATTTTCGTTGAAGTAACTGGAACTTGGTGTCGCCACGTTCTGTTTAAGCTGAGACAACGTGGTGATCACCAAAATGGGGAACAATTTTAGGATAACTATTTCGTGAATAACATGTAACTGGATTACTTTCAAATTCTTTTCCCACCTAATGTCCCTTTAAATTGACCAAAGACATGATAATCGTTTGGGGCGAGGTCAGGGGAATAAAGGTGGTAGACACTCAAACTTCAATTTTTGGATGATTACCGCAGTTGCACATGTGGTATGTGGCCGCACGTTGTCGTGTGGCAAAAGAATACTTTTACTCAGAAATCCTCGTCTTTTGGTTCTGATGGCTGGCTTGAGACGGTACTTCAGAAGTTCCGAGTATGTGTCACTTGTAACAGTAATCCCACTAGGCATGTAGTCTTCCAAGATTACCCCGTTTGCGTCCCAGAGTCAGCCTAACCTTTCCCGTCGAAGAAGGGTTGGTTTTAGGATGATAATAGTGCACCCACGACTCATCTCCAGTCGCCGCCCTTATCAGAAAAGCATCTCATTTTGCTTCATATGGACGCAAAAGTTCTCCACAGGCATCAACCTGCGTTGTTTCAGTTCAGGGGTCAAATGCTTTGGCACCCATCTAGCTGCACTTTATGGAAATTGAGGATATGGTGCATAATGTGGTGCATAGAAACATGACTCATTTTCAAAACTGCAGCGATTTCATCCAGGATAATAGGACGATTTTTTTCATTAAAGTTTCGTATACAGCTCGCTTCACAGTTAAATTTCAATCTTGTACCGTCCAATATTTGCAACAATTGATATATCTAAAAAGTTACTATTAGTGGAAATGATTAAAGATTTAACTTGACAGTTAAAGGTCAGATAACATATGTATAGATTAAACAAATAATTTTTGTAAATGCCACAATTACAAATCGACAGTGTCATAAGCAGAACATAACTGGTGAACTAACAGTTTCAATTGTCATGGCAATTAGATCTGGTCTAACTCTTAAACCTTTTAAGGGAATACGGGGGTTAATGTTTTTCTTTGAATCCTTGATTTTCGTGGACAATATATTTTTTAACTTCACAGATCTAATATTTAATAACTGCGTCTTTTAATTGCATCAGATTTTCTGTTGTCAATAAAGAGTACAGATTCCACTGGAAAGCTTGATAAAATAACTATACATTTAAAAATGTTTTACTTTTAAGCCCATTCTAAACGGTAAGTGGAGTACTTTTTCTCCCATATTTTTAAATCACTTATCTTTAAGCCGGGGGAAAGTGCAGTTACAGAATTGTGATTTAATGGTCTAGTCAAATGGTAAATAATTATTATTAAAAAAATCCAATTAACCTCAAACATTAGGAATTAGAATATTACGAACTAATTATCTGGTAAAGTGTGGGACACGAAAGAAAACCTGGCGGTCCTTAAAATAAAGGTTCATAGTCCTAAGCAAGCGGAAAAGTAAAATTTGGGTACGCAAAAAATTTTATGTTATTTTATTTGTTGAAAAGTGCGCCAGCTAAGCGGTACGGAAAATTAATCGAGGATTTAGTAAATTTCGCACTGGTCCACTTGTAATCGGGATGTGCCTAGAGTCTCCATGCACTTGCCGCTAGAAGGTTCTAGCTATTTCCAGTGGCGCCTATACATTTCGAGCATTTGTTTTTACTTCTATATAAATGCGTTGCGTTGAATTTTAATTATTATTTCGAAGTAACAATGGCGAGCAAAAGAAGAAAAACAATTCGAATCGGTGCACGTGAAGTTATTGCGAGCGTTATAGAGGCCTGTACTAGAGAAGCTGGAAATAATAGTTTGACTATTCCAATTCAAAATCGAACAGAACGCGCTGCATTTTACACTGGTATTTCGAAAAGTAGTGTAAGAAAAATTCAAAGAGAACATAATGATCGCGCATGTTCTACTTCACCTTTAAAATCTCTTGGTAAAAAAAGACCCCGATTATCATACAAAAATAAAATGGACGATGGTGATTTTCAAGTAATTCGATGAACAATAGAGGATTTTTATATAAACTTGAAGAAGGTTCCGACCTGCAAACCCCTACTTCATGCTGTAAAGAACAAAATAGATTTTCCGTACGGGTATAAAACCTTTAATCGGCTTTTACGATCAAATGGTTTTGTTTGGCGCAAATGCCAAAATAAACGAAAATTGCTCATTGAGAGACCAAATATTTTTCACTGGCGGATGAAATATCTACCAACTGTTAGGCAATATAGGCAAGAAGGACGCAATATTGTGTATCTAGACAAAACCTGGGTAGATAATGATATGACAGTGAACAAATGCTGGCAAAGTGAAAGTGTTACAGGTGTTGTTCAGGGAATCCGCTCTAGTAGTCGCTTTATTATAGTTTATGCTGGTTCAGAAGCCGGATTTGTTCCAGGTGCTGCTTTAGTTTTTCGCTCGGTACTAACAACTGGAGACTATCATGGACAGATGAATAGAGATAATTTTGAAAAGTAATAGCTCGAGGAGCTTCTACCTAACATTCCTCCCAAATCAGTCGTGGTAATGGATAATGGGTCTTATCATTCTCACGTAGAAGATAAAGTGCCAACTAAATACTCTAGAAAAGCTCATATGATATCGTGGCTTAAATCGAACAATCTTGTATGTGATCCAACATGAAGAAAATATCAATTGCATGAAGTAATATCAGCCAACAAGCCTAGAGAAAAAAAAAGTATAAAATTGACGGTCTTTTACGCAACCTCGGTCATACACCTTTAAGGCCTGCCCCATACATGTGAGAGCGACCTCAACCGATTGACTATTGAAAATTGGAAATCTTGCATGGGCATGTTGAAACGCTTATTGATGATTTAGTTATCACACTATACAATTGCGTGCTTAATGTTAACCTCAAAAATGGGGGGTGTCAAAAAATATCTATTGCAACTAATATTTGAAAAACCAAAACTTTTTAAAAATTAACTTATCAATGTAAAAAAGTTTAATATGAACCTAAAAGTCTTAACTTTGGAGATACAGGGTTTTAAAAAAACATTTTTTTTTAAATCCTAATTCTGATGCTATTATAGATAAATAACTGTGTGAAATTTGATACACGCCTTTTATGCATAAAAGTGCATTTTTTATTCTATAATTTTTGAAATTTCTATCAGTGGCGTGCATATGTAATTAACCTGGGTAAATCCGTATGCCCCTTAATGCATAGAAGACGTGTATCAAATTTCATGCAGTTATCTACAATAGCATCAGAATTGGGATGAAAAAAAATGTTTACTTTTTAAACTTTACCATCCTGTATCTCAAAAGTTAAGACTTTTAGGACATAAAAAGACCCCCTTTAACATCAGCACGCAATTAGGAAACGCCCTGTATAGTACTTCACAATAACGGCCCCTGTACAAAGTAATATGACAAACGGAGACAGACAGCCACTTTTGGTATACCCGAGTAGCCCAAAGTCGAACTGCATAAATTAAAATTTTGATAAATCTCGTTCACTGGATCTGATGTTGGCTGCCCTTGTAAAATCTGGACTTGTAAATCGTATATCACTTTACTGGGTGGTCCAATAATAGTGGACGTAGGCAGTAGCCCGGGAACCGTTAATGACAGAACTCAAGAAAAAATATATTTATAGGTAAATCGATCAAGAAAAATCAAAATTAAATCATTTTAAAATTCGAAAGTTCGCTGTTTTTGCAACACAAAAGAGATATAGAAGAGCGGTACACAAAAGAAAACAGACAAATATAGATAAAGGTTCATTAAGCATAGTTACATTTTTTAATTATCTGAAGTGCGTATAGTCAAAAATGAGTGCCATATTATTTAAAGAACGACGGGACACCACTGGTTTAAAGAGATTTCTTGGCCGACCTTCCTAAACCGATTGACTCCGCCCGGTTTTCTTTCGTGTCCCGCACTTTAAAATTTTGATTCCAAGATGGCGCGAAACAAAATGCCGTCTTCATAAAATATTTAAAAATAAAGCTTGAAAAATCCCCTTAATAGATTGATTTTGGTATAGTACGAATTCAAAATGGGAAACAGAATGGCGGCCGAGTAAAATCTTTGTAATAATGAAAAAATCACCCTCTCAGGTTTTACATATCTTCACTGTGTGTCAGTTCGCGGCATAGCTTAAAAACTACTTACCAGATTTTCTTCAAATTTTAGTCAAAATTAAGGGTCATATGGGCATGACCTGATAATATTTTAGTAAAAATCCATATGCTGGAACAAGACAGCCTAGTGAAACGTAAAAAAAATATTGCCAGAAAACTAAATATCCAATTTATCTCAACTTTTGCACAAAAACCGAGTATTATATAATTAACTGGTTACATTTTAGTATGAATCCAAGATAGCAAAACAGAATGGTGGCCTAATAGAAAAAAATTAAAAATCAGCCTGAAAAAACTACTTATTAGGTTAATTTGAAAATTTATGCAAGCATTAGGTGTGATATAGTGAAAAACTGTTAAAGTTGTGGTACGAATTCAAGATGGCGGAGCAAAATGGCGGCCAAATGAAATTTTAAAAAACTCAACATAAAAAAAATCTTATTCAATTGACTTTAAATTTTGCAGAAATATTAAATGTGATATAGGGATAAACTGGTACGACTTCAACATGATGTAGCAAAATGGCGGTGTGTCAATGTAAAAACTTCTTATTGAATTTATTTTAAATTATACCCAAAAATCAAGTGTGCATGTTATAGGTAGAAACTGATAAAATATTGGTAGGAATTCAATATATGGAACAAAATGGCGCCCAATAAAAATGTTTAATAAAAAGACAGTATATATGCGTTATTAAATGACTATGTACAAAACTAAATTGGGTCACACTTCACTATTCCTAATAAAAGGAAAAATTCATAAAGAGAGAAGTTCCGGATAAAGGATTTTTTTTTCATATATCAGGAACATGTCTGAATTGGCCAACAAAATTTTTTAAAACCTTCCACATGTAAGCGTTTTTCTAGAGGTTGTTATAGTTTCTGATATTGTAATATATGTATCACTAAATCGGTCAATATGTACAGGGTGTCCCATTTTCGTAGGTTTTACGGGGTTTCCAGCTTATGAGTAGAGATAGAGAGATGCGGTTTTCGCGACACCGTGCTACTTTTCGATGAAACTAAAGAGGCCGCAAACAGATTTGCCCTAACCATTTTAGTTTCCGTGCTACAGGGTGATTTTGAAAATTTGTCATTTTCGGACACCCCCTGTAACTCAGCTATCGTAAAATATATTTAAAATGTTTCAACTGGTATTTATAGATTTTTTCACGTAGAATTCAGTGGCGTACTCAGATTTTTGCTGAGAGTCATAGTTTTTGACATATTGGCATAACCTACTATTTTTTAAATGGGAGACCCTATATATTATTTTTTCATCTTATTCTTCGTGTCGAGAGCTTTTCAAAAACATACCATAAGTCATATTTATTTTCATAAATAACATGAAAAAATGCATTTTTCTTTAAACGGATTTATGGCATAGCAGATCAATCGAAATAAGAGAAGGTGGCTGTGGTAGCCATGGCAACGCCAACAAAAATATGATCAGGCAGCCATTACTGCTGTCATTTTTGGCATTATTGCGTTTAAATTTTTCTTGACGTCTATTATAATTATTGTTTTTAATATGGCTCAGAATCAAAAATTTGAATATTTTGAGAAATATGATATGAACGCGTGTTTTATATTGTCTAATGAAGATGCAGATCAGGCGGCAGAGCTTTATCTGAACAGGTTAGTTCTTTTTTATATTCCTGCATTTTGACTTTATTGGTTCGCTTTATTTTATCTTAGATATCCCGAGAGAAGACAACCAGAAAAAAGAATTTTTCAAAAAATTAAAAATAATCTTTGCCAATATGGATCTTTTAACAAGCCTCGATCGCGAACTTACAATAAAAACAACGAAGAATCTGAGGTCAACGTTTTAGCCCTCGTTCAGACAGCTCCTGAAACATCTTGCAGGAAAATAGACGAAGAGGCGGGTGTACCGAAAACCAAAGTGCAGAAAATTTTGAAAAAGCACAAATTCAAACCCTATAAATACAAACTTGTGCATCATCTGCATCCTGGTGATGCAGAGCGCAGATTGGAGTTCTGCAATTGGTTTATAAATATGAAGGCAGAAGATATCGATTTTGAAAAAAGATTATTTGGTCAGACGAGGCACATTTTACTAGTTCAGGGATTTTAAATAGACACAACACGCGATTTTGGAGTCAAGAAAACAACCATGTTATTTTTCCTAGGGAGCGTCAGGGCAGATTTGGATTCAATGTCTCCTGTTTTATTTTCAACCGAAAAATAGTTTACCAAATATATGAAGGAAATCTGAATTCGATTGGTTACGTGCGAATCCTAGAAGACGCATTAGGAATTTTGGATGATGTTCCCTTGGCTCAACTAAATAGGATTTATTTCCAGCAAGACGGAGCTCCAGCCCACAATGCCAGAATAAGTCAAAACTGGCTTAACGACCATTTTCCTGGAAGATGGATAGGAACACACGGACCTGTTCGATGGCCACCACGATCCCCTGACCTCTCAGTTTTAGATTTCTTTTTGTGGGGTTATTTAGAAAACAAGGTTTATGTAAGGCGATATGAAAACTTAGAACAACTAAGAATGGCCACCGAAAACGCTTTTGCAGAGTTACAAAGACAGTCATTTACAATAGAAAATGCATTAAAAAGAATTTTTAAAGTTTGTCACACTTGTAGGACACATAATGGTCTACAATTTGAACAATATTTGTAGTTTTAATGAAATTATAATTATTACCTTTTACCTACTTCCTAATTTTTTTCTGATGCTGTTACTTTGTTATTTCGTTAATAAATATTTGTTAACTTTTTCCATGGCTCCACAGCCACCTTCTCTTATTTCGATTGATCTGCTATGCCATAAATCCGTTTAAAGAAAAATGAATTTTTTCATGTTATTTATGAAAATAAATATGACTTATGGTATGTTTTTGAAAAGCTCTCGACACGAAGAATAAGATGAAAAAATAATATATAGGGTGTCCCATTTAAAAAATAGTAGGTTATGCCAATATGTCAAAAACTATGACTCTCAGCAAAAATCTGAGTACGCCACTGAATTCTACGTGAAAAAATCTATAAATACCAGTTGAAACATTTTAAATATATTTTACGATAGCTGAGTTACAGGGGGTGTCCGAAAATGACAAATTTTCAAAATCACCCTGTAGCACGGAAACTAAAATGGTTAGGGCAAATCTGTTTGCGGCCTCTTTAGTTTCATCGAAAAGTAGCACGGTGTCGCGAAAACCGCATCTCTCTATCTCTACTCATAAGCTGGAAACCCCGTAAAACCTACGAAAATGGGACACCCTGTACAACAGAAATAAAACGAAAGTACTAATCATTTTTTGTAACGAAACTCCAAAGACCTCTGATTATTGAATTTTTAAATTAATTCCTTCATTCCGATGAGTATCTGAAAATTATGCAATTCCAAGTCAGAAACATTGATGTACTTCTGTTTTGCGTTATTTGAGGGCAATTATCACTCGGTCATTATTGTCGTGTTTTAAATACTATATAAGTACGATATAAACCGCACACTTCCAACAATGCAATTATTACTATTATTTATTGACACGTGCCTCATGCTTCGAATGCGGCATTCATTTGTTTTTGTTACACGTGCGTAGCTCGGATACGGTTGCGTAACCGCGATAAATATGTGATGTGTTTTAAAAATACCAAAACACACGCAAGTATATATGGAAGAGTAATTGTTATTATTTAAGTTTTTACTATGACGTTGGTGAAAATGTATAATTAGATAAATTAAATCAGATGAGTGAATTGGCTTCATCAATTCGCCAATTTTTTAAAAGCACGGATTAAACTAATAAATTGCTTGCTGACAAACGGGAGCTTTATATTTAAACGGAGAAAAAAAAACTAGAACACCTATAAACATGAAAATTCTTGACCCAGAAGAGCTCGCGTGGAAGTTGTAGGACTCCCATAATTGAGGTAGTACGGATAGGGTTACCAACCCTCCCGATTTTTATATATACCTCCCGCTGAAGGGTTCATAACTCCCGCTTCTAGGAGAAATAACCATTATAAAGTCTGTTTTAAAAATGTATAGAGCAATGAAACCTCATTAAGTAGGCAAAAGGACCAATAATTTATACCACTTCCATAGTTTGGCATTGCCCTCATTAGAAAATTATTTCTTTTGATCAAGTGCAGGTAGTACCACCCGGTTTTGTATCAATTTGTGCGTTTTGCCTATTGCTAACCGTTCATAAGCACTGAAAACGATACGCCAAAGGTGGATGCCTAGAGAAAGGATTTAAATTTAAGGAAATTTTATTTTAACAAAATAAAAATATACACAATATATATATATATATATATATATATATATATATATATATATATATAGATAAAATTATTATTATTATATATTACACAGGCCAACACACATTTTGGTGCCTGAGATTTTTTAACTGTTCCTGGGTAATTTTTGGATGCAGAATGTAAAAAGTTCTCTGATTTTGTCTATCAGATCTAGTTTTTTTTTAAATTGTGTATATATTTTACGTTATAACTGTTATAATATATAATATTACTATTGCCAGTTAAAAAAACAAAGACACATGGATTTAAGTATTTATTGCAAAAACTTAATTTACATAATTACATTAGTCACTACTCACATAAAAATTTTGTTTTATACGACTTTCTAGAATGGAGTTTATTAGGGCAGTCTCGCTGAAGGCTCCAGCAGTAGTCCGCCATCATGTGGCTATCCCATCATCCTTGATAACGATCTTCCATAGTTTTAATATCTTGATGGAATCTTTCCCCCTGTCCTTCACTACAATCACCTAAGTTTTCTGGAAAACGATCTAGGTGACTGTGGAGGTAGTGAACTTTTATACTCATGTTACAGCAGAGAATATTAAAATTTGAAAGCATAGTTTCCACTAATTCTACGTAATTCTCTGCTTTATGATTGCCAAGAAAATTTTGTACTACTTGAACAAATGAACACTAAGCGTTAGATTCAGTCTCGTTCATTGATGTGGTGAATTGTGGATCTTTAACAAGTTGCCTTATTTGAGGACCATCAAATATACCAGTTTTTAGTTTTTCCGTGCTAATGTCAGGAAATTCACGTGACAAATACCCAAAACAATTTCCATCTCGATTTAAAGCCTTCACAAATTGCTTCATTAGGCCTAGCTCAATATGCAAGGGCGGATGTAATATTTTTTCTCTTGAAACCAAAGGTTCGTTGATCACGTTTTGTTTTCCTTGAATCATGACATCTCTTGAAGGTCAATTTGTGTTAACCCAGTGCTCATTTTTAGCTCTGTTGTCCCAAAGGCACAAAAAACAAGGATATCTTGTATAACCACTCTGCTGTCCAAGGAAGAAGTTAACCATTTTTAAATCAACACAAATTGCCCACTGATGTTCGTCGTATTTAATTTCTCTCAAAACTAATGCAATTGTTTCATATTCTTCCTTCATGGTAGTAGAATGACCAATAGGAATTGAGCCATATTTGTTACCGTTATGTAAAAGAACACATTTTAAACTACGTTTTGAACTGTCAATAAAAAGGCGCCAATCATCTGGAGTGTATTCAGGCAAATTTTTTCTAAGAGCCCTTTTATATTGTTACAGAATACCAAGTCATTTTCCTGAGCGAAAAAAGGCAGCAGATCCTTATCTCTTTTACGATAAAATGTAATATTAGTACCTGGACAAAGCAGATTTTTTTTCTTTTAATCTGGATGCAAGTAATTCAGCATATTCCTTTGAGAAATTCAGGTCTCTTAAAAGATCGTTTAGTTCTTCTTGATTGAAACACTGCGGAGTTGCTAAATCTGCTTCAAATTCGCTGTCGTTTTCTGATTGAATTTCTTTTCTGTATCATTCTGTCAGTTTGGGTAGACTGCTGAATGATGGAACGGGTATTTCTTCCGAATGCGCTACAGGCCTTCTTGCAGAATCTAGATCAGGATATGTCCATTTGTGTCTATTGTTTCTACTTATGCCTTTAATATTAACGAGACAAAAATAGTAGTCGTCATGATGGTTTCGCCGTTCTCTCCAAACCATTGGTACACCAAACTTTAGGCACTTCCTCTTTCCAGTTGTCCACTGTGGCAAATGTTCAACACATATTTTACATATGAAATGTGGGGCCCAAGATTTATCTTGATCTTCTAAATGAACGCCAAAATAGGCAAGATAAGCTCTTTTCACAAAGTCAGAAATGGTTTTTCTGCTTTCTTTCAAAGTGTATTCACCACACACATAACAAAAAACATCGGGATGATTTACACAGGTACGTCTGCTTGTGGATGCCATTGTTTCAGTTTAGTGTCTTGATACTACAAAACCAAAATTTACACAAAATGATAGCACAACTTTACTTGGGAAAACTCAGTAATATACTAAATCTAGTACAGCCAAGCAGGTATAGAAGGATCGGGTCATAGGCAATTACAGGTATAAAAGTAATTAAGAGCAGTGTATTGAGTAGTTCCTAGTATAGGAACATTGGGTCAGGGACGATTCCAGGTATCCATAAAAATCCGTTAACCTTATAAATAATAAAAATTAGTTAACCTTATAAATATAAATAAACACCTACAAAAAGTTATTTCAATAAGACTGTTTTTTGATGTTTTCACACTCTGTATAACTAATCATTGTTTAATATTTACTATAAGAAACATTGCCAATCTACTTAAATATGTATTTATTAAGGACACTACTGAGTAGCTTCAATTGTCATTACGCCACAAAACACTAATTTAAATAATATTCAAACATAAAAAATCCTCTTAACTCAAGTAAACTCTTGTAAAATGTTTTCCATCTGCCTTGGAGTTATTTCTTCTATCACCCTTGTAATTCGATTAATAAGGTCCGCAGGATTTTCTAATGGTGTTTTGTAGACCTTTGGTGTAATGTAGCCCCAATATGAAAAAACTAATGGAGTGAGGTCAGGCGATCTCGCCGGCCCTCTGACTGGCCCATTTGTACCTATCCAAATGTCGCCGAATTTTTCTCTCAAGTAGTGTATTTTGGAGGAATTGCAAATAATGTTCTGCATCCAGGGGCTCATAAAAAAAGGGACCTATTTTTCGAATTTCTAGTACCCCAAACCAGACGTTAACACCAAATCTTTCTTGAAATGCCACTTCCCTTACCAAGTGCGGATTTTCGGTAGCCCAATACCTAGTGTTATTGCGGTTAAACATTTCCATATTGGTAAATCGGGATTCATCTGAAAAAAGAATTACTGTCCGGAAATTGGACTGTCTTTGTTGCATATCAAAATACCAGTTGCAAAATTCCAGTCTTCCCTGATAATCCGCTTCATACAAGCGGTGATGGATTTGTGTATTTGAATGATCTAAAGCAATGCTTACGTACATTTTTTCGTGCACTTTCTTGGCCAATTCCAATTTCACTGCTTATTTGTCGTATTGATATAGTAGGATCGATTGCTATACAAGCCAGTGTATTAATTTCAGATTTTAGATACTTTTCCAACTAGGAAAGTATGACTCAGATGGATATCGGCGATTCAGAAATCACTGTACGTATAATGCTCTGGCTTCTATTTTTTCAAAGCCGCCTCAGATCAGAAATTTAATATTTGTCATTTATCAGCCTAAGCTTTAAAAAGGTAATTGCATAGTTCAATTGGAAATATCTTGAAAAGTACTTGATATAGGTATTGAGTATGATACACAAAAGTATTTAAAATTCTTTGTAGATTTAAATGTTGAGTAGGTTTATAGCTCGTCCCATGTGATTTTTCACTACGTTTCCGGGTAAACCGGAAGTATCGTAATTGTCACATTAAATACAATAAGTTGCATAACAAACACTATCTACAGTATTAAATTTTATAACTATTTTCATTTGTTTTTCCAAAAAACGGAATTATTGATTGAAATTTTTAAAGTTTCATTTGTCATTTTCTCGAAAGCTATCAGGATGTTTTATGTTTAGAATTCAGTGTAGAATTCAAAAATAAATCAGTATACAGGGTGTTCCATTTAAAATATTAAAGTTGATAGCATTTCCGGTTAAACCGGAAACGGCAGTCGATTGCTTATACAGCGAAAATCTTCGTCATAAGTAACCATATATCACTGTTGAATTTCATGTTAATAGTGCTTATCTTAAAAAAGTTACAACCTTGTTAGTTAATTCGCGGTATAACAATGTAATTTTGGCTTTTTAAAACCTTTTAAATTGTCGTGTGTACTGTTATTAAGTCATCATAAAAGTTTCAAAATGTTACCATAAGACTATGAATTTGAACTAAGATTTTTCTTATTCCCCGCAAGGCCTTTTCCTAGTTTATCTAGGTCTAGCTATAGATACAGTTCTTTTTTGCAAGTTGCAATATTTATTTATTTACTTTTTAAGAAAAAGTTTAATTTGCAACAAAACTAAATTTCAGTAGTTTAAATTATTGTTACACATATACATTAACTATGTCAAGTAGTCCGGATCTGCTTTATGGACGTGTATACTTAAGTTGTTTACCATCATCTGTTCGTGAATCACATCCTGTATTTTGTATCTTGTACTTCGGTCCGCGACTTTCAAGAATTCAGGCCAGAAAAACAACGAACGAACCACACACGTTAATTTGTATTTGTACAGGCTGCGAGGCCGAGTCTGTGACACTAATAGTTTTGTTGCTGAAACCGATCAAATGCGTCTTAACTTGCTTGCTCTATAGAAAATATTACAATTTCTTTGTTTGATATTTAAGAACTTGTGAACTCTATTGCCGCTGCAGTATTAAAAGGTTATTAAGTTGTCCGAAAAAAATTTCCAAATGACACAAAGATTACGGATAATATTTTAAGAGCTCTCGATTAAAAGTTGGCTATCATCTTGCAGTGTTGTGCAGGGCGTTTTAGAACAGGGCAAAAAACAATGATTTCATAGGCGACGATTTTCAAAAATCTGTAGTGTCTTTTTCCTCCCAAAGAGGCATACAGTGAAACAGGGCTGTTAGAGGAGCATAATAACGCCGTTAGAGATCCAAATTATCCTGAATTAACAAAATAAAATTCACAATTTTTAAATTTTTTATTCGTCATTAATTTTAATATAATAAATAAATTCCGGCATACATCGTTCACATTCTATAAGCCACAAACGAAACAAAACGCGATTTTTTTGCATTCAATTGTTTTACAAAAGAAAATTTTATTCTTGATAAAAGTTGGTGCTTCAAGAAAAACTAATTTTGACTGCGTCAAAGATCTTGTCGGATGTACCGGGTGTTCAAAAAATTTAACAATTGGACTTCAATATGATTCGTAAAATTTAAAAAAATAAAACATTTATTACACCATAGTTATAGGATACACAAAGTTTTAAATAAAAGTTAAGTTAAGTTTTTTTTATATCTAGTTTAGTTAAAGAGAAAATTAGACTCAAAAATTGAAAAAGTAAGCATTTGTCGATTTTAAAGTACAAATTTTCTCTTTAACTCCACTAGATATTAAAAAACTTTACTTAATTTTTATTTATAACTTTTGTGCCCTACAACTCCCCTGTAGTGAATTTTTCATTTTTTTAAATTTTACGAAACTTGAAGTCTAATTTTTAAATTTTTTTAACAGGCTGTACATCCCACCTGATCTCTGACGCAGAGAAAACTATTTTTCTTTAAGCACCTGAGAGATCTGAGAGATCAATAATAAAAAAAATTCTCATTTGTCGCAAACTCTATGCCGTCATTGTATACGCAAATATACAAATCAGTAAATTGACTCGTACAGAATTCCACTACTTACAATAAACAGACCATATTCATTTTATAATTAATAACAGTTTAGTATTTAACTTTCTCAAATATTATTATCATTATTTTTTTTTCATAATATTACTTACGAAGTCTACAAAAAATAGTTGAGTTTTTTTTTTTGATATTGGGGTAATTGAATCCGACAAAACTGATTCTTTTTCTTTTTACTCAGATTTCACGAAGAATCGACTGAAATACTGTTATTGCCTATAAGGATTACTGCAAGCAGGTTCTATTTTAACCCCAATACTGTCGAAAATTACATTCTATAATCACAAAAATACTGAATAAATTCTTACTTTTCAAATTAAGGGGGAACTGCACGCAGTAATATAGATCATTTGCAAGCCTTCCGCCGCTGCAATATTATGTTAAAACTATAAGAGATATGTATTAGTTTCAATGTGATTTTAATAGGGAAATATGTATAGTTGGGCGCTAAATGCGAATTTTTATGAAAAAATCAAATCTAGAGTTATAAAATAAAAGTACATTTGTCCATTTTCGACCATTTTTTGACCACTTTTTGACGCAAATGCCTTCGCATATAATTTTTTCCACAAAATGGCTCTTTACCGCCTTACATTGATCCGTTGTCTACGTAACTGCAAAATTTGAAATGGTAAATCGTACTCATGTCTTTGTATTTCTGCAGCGCGTGAACCCTTTTGAACCCATTTTTAACCATAATGTAATTTAAATTACCTATACATAATACATTTTTTTGAGGTCGGACGTGCAGGAAGTTTTTTTTAATTTGTAGGTACCTTTTCAACTTACTTTCAACTCGACTAGACTGGTTTTTCACTTTTTGCGTGCAGTTCTCCCTTAACTTTGGCAACTATCAGGACCGGACAGAGCTGTAGACTGAACAACCAACTTTCAGTTGTTTTCTTCGTTGCTAAGTAATGCGCAGACATGTCTACTAGATGAATAATTATCAAGAGATGCTTACTTTTCACTTTCAAAATTTAGCATTTTAGCCAAGTATAAATCATTTGAAATTGTTGATATATGCCAATTATTATGTATTGCATCTTTGTGAGTGGCCGACAGTTTTTTTGACAAGTAGCGATACATAATATATAGCGTCTAATTGACTTTGCTACTACACAGAAAGCATTCAGATGGTTAGCAGTGCGTTCCCCCGCTACTTGACTACTTTCCCGAGTCCGCCCGTTCTTGGTCATATTTGGAAGCATTTTCCGCGTATTTCACAGAATTTTAGTGCGAAATAAGAAATATAAGTTTTGTAATATGATACTTTTAGTTTTGATATGATTTTGCAGAATTAAATCTGCAACGCATCCAAGCACGCTGAAGAACAGTGTATTAAAAAATTTGAATAGCAATTGTGCAAAAACTAACAATGGCCCAGCGCCTGATTTTGGTATGCATAAAGTACATATCGATAATTATAATTTGGTAAAGAGCCTTCGCTACAAGTTGAAAAATAACGGACATGTGAATTTTTTAAAAAAGCCAATTTTTTTTCGGTTTTTCCTCTTGTTCTAATGATCCTGTCAAGTCGTATTATCATATCATATTCTTTGTAACTTGATTTTCTACAATTCATTCATTAAGATTGCTTCATTACTTTGCATTCTATAAGCCATAAACGAAAGAAAACGCGATTTTTTTGCATTCAATTGTTTATAACAAATAAACAAAAGACAGCTGCAAGTGGAAAATCTATTGCCATATTAGAATGGACTATCTTGAGTGTGATGACGCACTCGGTTTCCGGTAACTATTTTTGGCAACAAATCACTGTTTTTTTGCTCTATTGATTAGCCTATAATTATCTTACTTTAATAACTGATAAAATACGTGACATATTTTTTGACTTCACAAAATATAACTATAGTTGGTATGGATTAAGTTTAAAAAATTGGGATGAAGAATATAAACAATTTATAGTGCAGATATGTTTTTACTGTTTTGTTTCTTAAAACTAGTGTGGTTTTTTTCCAAGATTAACCACCGGTTATTACTTACTGAAACAAATCGGTAAATTTCTTTTACCCGGAAATTCCTTCGTTATGAATAATAACATTTGGATATAATTTAAAATAAATTTAATAAGTAGTTTTTACAATGACACACACCGCCATTATGTTCAATTCGTACCAGGTTATCGCTATATCACATTTAATTTTTCTGCAAAATTTAAAGTCAATTGAACAAGAATATTTTTTACGTTGATTTTTTAAACATTTTATTTAGCCACCATTTTATTTCACTATCTTGAATTCGTACCACAACTTTTCAGCTTTATCTTTATATCACACTTATTGCTTGCACAAAACTTGAAATTAATCTAATAAATATTTTTTTCGGACTGACTTTTAAAATAATTTATTAGGCCGCCATTTTGTTTTGCTATCTTGGATTCATATCAAAATGTCATCAGTTTATTCTTATATAACACTTAATTTTCGTACAAAATTTGAAGTAAATTGGATAATCTGTTTTTAGTAACATCTCTTCTTCACTAGACCGCCACCTTGTACAGCCATACTAGATTTTCATAAAAATATTACCAGGTCATCTCCATATAAGCCTTAATGTTTGACCAAAATTTGAAGTCAATCAGATAAGTAGTTTTTAAGCTATGTCACGAACTGATAGACCGACAAACAGACAGACAGATCGACGGAATTGGACGGAACAAATATTTTTGGCACCTAGAAACGCTAAAACGTGCAGACATGTAAAACCTGACGATTTTTTCATGATACTAAAATATTTTATTTGGCCGCCATTTTGTTCCCCCACTGTAAATTCGTACATAATTTTAATAGTTGATCTCTATACCACAATTAAATATTGCGTAAAATTTGAAATCAATTTATTAGGTGGTTTTTTTTGCTCGATATTTATACAAAATTTAAGGTTAATTACATAAATAGTTTTATAGTAATAACATTTCACGGGGCGGTCGCCATCTTGTTTCGTCATATTTCATTTTTACCAAAATATTACCAGGTCTTCCATATAACCCTCAATTTTTGACCTTAATTCAATCGGATAAGTAGTTTTTAGCTATGCCGCGGACAGACCGACCGACACACAGACAGACCGACGGAATTTTTCATGATTACAATGCTTGCCCTTTACGATGGAAGTAAAAAACCTATTTCCGTTCGGAATGTTTGTATTTGCTCAAGGGTTTACGTAAGCAAATGATTAAATCACACATTTTGTAATCTTACTACTACTGCGAGTCTCTTGATCGTAAATAAGATATCAAATTCTCGAAAATGGAAAATTGGAACCGAGTAAAAAGTATTACTGATACAGGAAGTAAACAATAATAATAATATACTACATCAAAGCCCAAAATGCAAATTAGGTATAAATAACGTCTAACAAAAAAAAAATACACTTAACAGTGTCCCAAGAACATCGTAAAATACTGAACCATATTTACCTTCCACTGTACTATTTATTAATTTAAGAATCAAATCGATAATTAACAAACTCGTCCACCGAATAAAGGCAATATAATTTTAGAAAATTTACCATTTACTCTTTTTTAAAATTCTTTGTACCTTCAATGTCTCTCAGATAATTCGGTAGCTTATTATATAGTTTAATACCTACAAAACCAGGAATATTTTCAAAAGTAGTTGAATTTATGATAAGGGCTCCCTAAATCATTCTGTGCTCAGGTATTATACATGCGAAAACAAGTATTTCTATCAAAACTTGTTAGGTTTTGTTTTACATACAAAAGAATTTCCAAAATATAGACAGATAATAAGGTTAATAGTTCTAGTTCTACAAACAATGGTTTACAATGTGTGTTTTTCCTTTCTTGCAAAATCGTTCTCACAATCCTCTTTTGTATTGTAAATAATCTCAAAACATAACTTGAACAACCCCGAAATATGATATCTTATTTAATACTACTGGTTCGTTCCCATTTTCTTTCTTTTATTTTACATTTTTATTTGGGAATTTTTATTTAAAATGAATTATAAAATTGATTAATTATAATTGGGAAATAGTTTAATATCTTAGGCTTAATTTACTTTTTCAACATATATATTTCAATACATTAAATTTTAGACTGCCCTGGTATAATAAAATATTATTTACTTTTACACACTAAAATTTCATTTTATAATAATGTCTTGACACGCTCAATACATTTCCTATATCCTTCCTTGTCTATTCCTTTGCGTATTTGACCCTTTTTGTCCCTCTACAAATTTATGGAGATTGAACGAGATACGGTGAGAAGAGGAAAGGGAGGAAGTCAAGCATAAAATTTACCGAAAACCGAACGACCAGTGTTCCGATAGTACTGACGGCACTCATTTACTAAAGTGATTTGGCTAGCCAATATTTTTTTCGCGTTATTCGTACTTGTAACGTGATATATAGTCGTGCCCTAAAATTACTTCGCTACATACAGAATACTTAATTGGACAATTTGTTTCTACGGATTCCTCTTTTTCCATTCCTGAAATTATGAACCATTGAGGTAAGTTTCAGGACATTAAATAATATATATTTTTTATATATAATTTACATTTAAATATTTAAACCAAGATCCAAAATTAGTATACAGACGCGGATCTAGATCAAACCAGCGTTCCCTCAAATTCACAGTCCACTACTGGGCCTAGCGTTGGTTTTCCCGAAGATTTTCTAAAGGAAAACCCACGTAAAACCCGCACAAAAACTTTCAACTACTGTAAAACTGTGGTAGTAAGTAATAACTAAAGTGCGGGACTCGAAAGAAAACCGGGCGGTCCTTAAAATAAAGGTTCACAGTCTTAAGCAAGCAGAAAAGTAAAATTTGTGTACGCAAATAAATTTTATGTTATTTTATTTGTTGTAATAGATTGCCGCTTCACCTATAAAGTGCGCCAGCTAAGCGGAACGGAAAATTAATCGAGGATTTAGTAAATTTCGCACAGGTCCACTTGTAATTGAGATGTGCCTAGAGTCTCCATGCACTCGCCGCTAAAAGGTTCTAGCTATTTCCAGTGGCGTCTATACATTTCGAGCATTTGTTTTCATTTCTAAATAAATGCGTTGCGTTGAATTTGAATAATTATTTCGAAGTAACGATGGCGAGCAAAGGAGAAAAAACATTGGAAGCGGTGCACGTGAAGTTATTGCGAGCGTATAGAGGCCTGTACTAGAGAAGATGAAAATAATGGTTTGACTATTCCAATTCAAAATCAAACAGAACGCGCTGCATTTTATACTGGTGTTTCGGAAAGTAGTGTAAAAAAATTCAAAGAGAACATAATTATCGCTCGTGTTCTACTTCACCTTTAAAATCTCCTGGTAAAAAAAGACCCCGATTATCATACAAACATAAAATTGACGATGGTGATTTTCAAGTAATTCGACGAACAATAGAGGATTTTTATATAAACTTGAAGAAGGTTCCGACCTGCAAACCCCTACTTCGTGCTGTAAAGAACAAAATAGATTTTCCGTACGGGTATAAAACCTTAAATCGGCTTTTACGATCAAATGGTTTTGTTTGGCGCAAGTGCCAAAAAAAAATGAAAATTGCTCATTGAGAGACCAAATATTTTTCACTGGCGGGTGAAATATCTATCAACTGTAAGGCAATATAGACAAGAAGGACCCAATATTGTGTATCTAGACGAAACCTGGGTAGATAATGATATGACAGTGAACAAATGCTGGCAAAGTGAAAGTGTTACAGGTGTTGTTCAGGGAATCCGCTCTATTAGTCGCTTTATTATAGTTCATGCTGGTTCAGAAGCCGAATATGTTCCAGGTGCTGCTTTAGTTTTTCGCTCGGGACTAACAACTGAACGTCGACTCGAATCCAGAATGATTTAATTTCCGCGGTTGCAACCATTATTCTAAAAAGAATTAAGCAGGAGACTGGCGAGGCGCTGTTCATTGCTATTGTTCTGGACGAAACAACAGATATCACTAATTTTAGCCAATTATCTATAGTAATACGCTAGGTTTTAAGAATGTGTCCGAAAATCTTACAGCAGATGCATTATTTACCGGAGTTTATAACGTTACTAAAGAAATTAATCGAGAAAAAAAATTAGTTGCTCAAAGCTATGATGAAGCTGCAGTGATGTCAGGACAATTAGGAGGTCTGCAAGCTAAAGTTCGAGAAACTTTCCTAAGTGCTGTGTTTGTCCACTGTTTTGCTCATAAATTAAATTTAGTTTTATCCCAGTCCATCAATCACATTAAAGAGTGTCAAGTATTTTTCGTTACTTTAAGTGGCATGGCTGCTTTTTTTCCAAGTCAACAAAACGTACCCAAGCTTTGGACTCCATTGTTTACAAACGATTGCCCAAAGTAGCTCCTACTAGGTAGAACTATAATGGAAGACTTGTGTTAACAGTATCTGAAAATCGTGAATCACTGATTGAACTATTTGAGAATATAACAGAAAATAATGAAACGTGGGACTCAGAAGAACTTTTCCAGAAGATGCGTTTAAATCTCTTCTTCTTCATTATGGCCAGTTCTTCGACCGAGTGTTACTGCGATCTGAACTAAAAGTGACTTACGAAACTGATGACATTAGCGCAAAAAATAACTCTAAGGAACTAATACAATTTTTAAAAGACAAGGGGCTGGAAGATGCCTACACCAAAATGTCGAAATTGTCTGCAATAGTATTGACAATACCTGCCACAAGTTCATCAGTAGAACGCAATTTTTCAACACTTAAACGTATAAAAAATTTCGTGAGAAATTCAAGGGAGCAGGAGAGACTTTCGCATACATCGCTGTTGTCCATTGAAAATAAACTTCTCCAAAATATGTCGGAGCATCGACGTTTACATTACATTACAAATAGGTGTTTCTAAAAATTGCTTCCCTTTCTTAAAATTTCACCGCACGCCCCTGGTGGCAGCCTCTAGGCGACTGTTATATGAAAATGAATGGTAAAGCTCGATGTTCTCAGCATATTGATGAGATTGACTATAAGAGAGAAAGTTAGAAAAATCTGCTGTATATATAGAGAATAATAAAGGCCCCAGAACTCTCCCCTCTGTACCCCTTTTTTACGTCCTTGCCCAATGAAACTCTTTGCTGTCTATCACTCAAATAACTGCGCATAAATTCAACGGCCGTGATACATAGACCAATGAACCTTAACTTTTTGATAAGAGTAGCATGACATAAGGTGTCAAATGCCTTGCTGAAGTCTAATAGGATTAAGCAGGAGTTTTTCCCACTTTCTCACAATCCTGGACCCTCAGCAAATCATCCGACACCTTTAGAAGGGCTGTTGTAGTGCTGTGACCCAGACGAAATCCAGACTGAGTATTTTTCTAGTATCTTCGACATGATACAAAGAATGCTAATGAGGCGATAGTCGGAAATTTAGTCGGAAAAAAAGTGATCATATAAACAGTTTAAAAATTACAGTATAGCGGTCTGTGTGGATATTCTCTCTTGAAAGCCATGCGGAGAATTACTTAGAATATTGTATCTACACAATCTATAATTACTAGGCGTTTTGATATCACCTTTCTTATGCAATGGAACAACACGAGCTAGTTTTAAACCTTTAGGAAACTCCCCCGTCACTAAAAATATCAGGGGTTTCAAAAAATAAGAAATACCACTTTTTAACAGCCTAAAACTTATGTTATCTACTGAAATAGAATTCTTAAGCGCCCCAATAAGATTAATAACTTCGTGTTCGGTTACAGTTCCTAAATACGTAGTTGTTAAATTACTTAAAAATTATTTCAGGGTGGCCCTGGTTGATTCGTTTACAAAAGGTTCACAATAAAATATTGCAATATTTTAAACAAATTCTGCTTCTTCAAAATTAAAACAGATCAATAAATAATCTAAATACCAATTTAATTTCGAACATATCGTATCGAACTCTACTTCTTGCGAAAAAAATCGATGATCAGGCACCATTTAGTCACTTCTTATTTTGTTCTTGAGCTGATGTAATTCAAAATTTAGGTTAGCAATACGTCAGACGCACCGTTAAAGCAAGACACTCGTTTTTTTCGGGCTACCCATGTTTATGTTAAATTCTGCCTACGGTGTTTATATGTTTTCGTTCAAACGAACCTAGAAAAATTTTTGCACGAATTCGACCTCGACATGCTTGCGTTCTACAGTAGTGGTACGATTTTTTTCTTTGGCAAATGAAAGTGGCCGATATAAGTGTTCATTGCATGTATGGGTTTACGTACTGCTCATCCGATTCGGTATCCTTAGCTTTCAAATAATGAAATAATATTAGCGTAAAAATATTCATCATAACGCTATTCTTCCCTAATATTGTATTCTGTCCTTTTATTTATATCTTATTAGTAAGATACAACTGTCCTTCCTTGCTAATACTATTTAACATTTCATATATTCGTCGTGTCGGGAACCTGAAAACTTGAAGCCGAAATGTTGTAGACTTTAAATGTCACTCAAATACTAAATAAGCTCAAACCCTCTTAAGTAGTAGTAGTAATAGTAAGATGGGGGGACAAGCCCAGCAACTAGGCCTAAAAGCCCTATTTCGCTAATCCCGGTCTCACCTGCCTCACTCCATTTCTCTACGAAGGTAGCCCTAATGAAGAAGAGCATCTTACTCCAGTCGAGATGTGTTAATTCTTCCTTCCGTTAAGTCCCTTTGACTTAACGCCGAAAGTATACCAGCGTAGTCTTGCCCACCTTCCACTAGTGCCAACAAGATGATAGGGATCCTCCTCCTCTACCATACAGTTAGGACAACAACGGTTGTCCACTAACCCCAGCTGGTACATGCGCCTGTTTAGTTTACAGTGTCTTGTTAAAATGCCAAGTAGGTCCCTAATCACCTGTCGACTCCTTGACAGCAACCAAGTTGCCTTAGATCCGCATGAATTGGGTAGAATTTCTTTTGTCTGTTTACAGTAGTTCGTCCTAGATCAATTCTCCTTTGTCTTTTGCTGTATTGTTTACTTATACTCAGGCAGGGTTATGGGCCCGAGAATGGGAGCGTCGATCCGCTCCTGGCGGACTCATCCGCTTTCTCGTTGCCTTCGACTCCACTATGCCTAGGGAACAAATTTAACCTTACCACCTTTGTCGTTGCTAGCTCAATTAGTGCATCTCTGCATTCCTACCGATGGCTTTAAGGGCCTTGGCCACCTGACTTTGATGCAACCTACAATATAGCATAAACCTCAGCGTGAAAAACTTGTATTTTTTCCCAGCGGGAAGGCCTCTCCGACACCATTGTCCGACCAGTATATTCCGGCGCCGGTTGATCCGGGACTGGCCATCAACGAGCCTTCTGTATACCACGATTAAACGTCAGCTTGATGAGGTGTCTTATTCTCCTTGTATTGATCCCCTGTTTGAATTTCAATTTCAAAAGGCCTAGTGAACCTAAGACGACTGTATACCAAGTTCCGCAATCGTTTATCTTTTTGCACGAGGCCATGGTTTCCTTCTTGATTCATATCATAAGCTCTGGGAAGCCCAAGAACACGTTGAGTGCGGCGCCTGATGTAGTCCTCATCGCTCCAGCAATCCCTAAGCAGGTCAGTCTTTGAAGTCCGGCCAGTTTTTGGCAATATGTAACCTTTTCCACCCCCGGCCACCAGACCACGGATCCGTAAGTGATAAACCCCACTTCCGGCCCACCACGCGGAATAGTTGCCACATTATTTCCACCTAAATCTATTTCATTAGTTTACAGCCATTCCGCGATTGTGCTGTAAAAGGCAATTTTTCCTAACACTTATCACATTATATTTAAAAGTAATGTTTTAATTATCCTTTAAGTATTTTTAATATTATTTCATAATTTTATGAAATGGATTAACTTTAAATACGTTTTTATTATTTTAAACCCTATTTACATATTTTTAATACCTGAATATGTAATTAATTATAGGGTGCAAAGTTGGGCATCTCCGCAACCCTGCACGCAGTATTATGGATCATTTGCAAGTCCTACAATATTATGTTAAAGATGTAAGAGATATTTATTAGCTTTAATGTAATTTATTTAGGAAAATATGTATAGTTGGGCGCTAAATTCGAATTTAGAAAATAGAAGTAGATTTGTCCATTTTCGACCATTTTTTGACCACTTTTTGACATATATGCCTTCGCATGTAATTTTTTTTCCACAAAATGGCTCTTTACCGCCTTGCATTGATCCTTTGTCTACATAACTGCAAAATATGAAATGGTAAATCTTACTCATGTCTTTGTATTTCTGCAGCGCGTGAACCCTTTTGATCCCATTTTTAACCAAAATGTAATTTAAATTCCCTATACGTAACACATTTTTTTTAAGGTTTGGACATGCAGGAAGTTTTTTCTAATATGTAGGTACCTTTTTATCTTACTTTGAATTTGACTAGACCTTGTCGCTGATTTTTCACTTTATGCATGCAGTTCTCCCTTGTTAAACTGCCGTTTTGCTATATTAAGGATATATATATATATATATATATATATATATATATATATATATATATATATATGTAGGGTGCTCCTATACAGAACGAAACATATAGGCGATATTTCCTAGACTTTTCGTTTTTCCAAAAAAATTCTTCGGAGCTATCGATTTTTATTTCCCGGGGAAAGGATTTGCGCATATCATCAGCCCTATCACTTCAACACCCTCGCGAGGGTGAGCTACAACGCATCTTAGTTTTTCAAATTTGATGCAGTCGTTTTTGAGAAAATAATGGAAGAACCATGAAAAGATAAAAAAATGGGAAAAAATAAGGAACATTTTTTAAATTTTGCCCATTACATTTACCACTCAAAAAAGTCAATCTAAATTCTAATTTTTTCGTTTAAAAAAAACAGTAGTAAGTACTAGTTTTTTTACAATTAGTCAAATCTTAATAATTCTACGTTTGTGTATAAAATTTATACATTTTGCTGTTGTTTATCTTCCTTAGAAGTGGAGGCTAAAGAGCATTTAAAATTTAATTTATTTAAATTTAGTATCTCGTAGGGTTTTGTCTGTGACTATTTATAACATTTATTTTGATCTAAAATGTTTTATTATACTGCAAAAAGAGTGTGGCTGTTTGAACTCTATTATGAAAATGGTAGATGTGCTAATATCCAGATAAACATGTTCGCCGAAAATACATAATTGAACTGGTAGCAAAGTTGAGGGAAACAGAATCAGTGGCAAACCGAAAACCAATCGCTCCAAATCGAATGATAGTGGGAAACGAAGCAGTGGAAATCGCTGTTTTCGGCCACGTCAATATGAACCTTATATTAAGCACCAGACAACTACCTTTAGTATGGAGCATATCTCGTACGAGTATTCGAAGAATTGTAAAGGCACATACATTTCACCCCTACAAAATTCATCTTTACAACAATTAAACGAAGATGACTTTGACAGAAATTTGGAATTTTGAGAGATTATGAGTGCACGAATAATAAATAATCCGAATTTAGTGTTCAACATTTGTTTTTCCGATGAGTGTTCGTTTTTTCTAAATGGGACTGTTAATCGTCACAATTGCCGATATAGGTCTGACGAAAATCCATATGTATCCCATGCGGTTCACCCTCAATATCCTGAGAAATTAAACGTCTGGATTGGAATTTATGGCGATTGTTTAATTGGTCCTTTTTTTCTCCCACGAAATCTAAATGGAGAAATGTATCTGCAGTTATGAGAAGACGCTATCGATCCTGCATTGATAGAAACGCTTGAAAATAATAACAATTACAATGCCAATGAGTTGACATTTCGACAAGATGGTGCACCTTCTTATTATACCCTTGCCGTTCGTGAATATTTAAATAGGTAGACGGATTGGCCGAAGAGGAGCATTGGGCCTGCCAGATCACCTGACTTAACCCCCTTTTCTTCTTTCCCCCGGAAAATAAAAATCGACTGCTCCGAGTGATTTTTTTAAACGAACGGTATGTGAAATATCGGCCTTGTTTCGTTTTGAATGGCCCACCCTGTATATTGAATAGCAAGAATGAAGAAAAATAGGAATAGACTAAGTTATGAATTACATAAAGGAATTTATTAAGAAACATATGTCGCATTAGCCATGTTTGGGGTGACTCATATTAATTGCTTTCTAATATTAAGGACGTTAAGATATTTAAGACTACGTTAGAATATCACTGTTATCTGTTGATTGCCTTTTTTTACTAAACACGTTCTATTTTTACATTTTTTACATTATTTATTCCCTTCATATCCCACAGACTATTTGAAATTCATTTCAGCGACAAAAGTTTAGTATGTTTAATTGTTTTTACACAAATATGCAAATATGTTTAGCTCTGCAGCTTGAAATTTAAATAAAAAGATAAAATAATTAAACACTTTCTGTTTACAACACATATGCATACATTTTACATACATAAAACCTTCTATTTTTAAATGAAAATATCAACAACTTTATCTATGTTCACAGTACTCTTAAACTCGATACTTAAAATTGCAATATTACTCAACCGACGAAAATTTCAAAATATTAAAAACAACAATCTAGCATACCTAGTTAATTAATAAGTTATAAACATTAGATTATAATTTCAATAGAATAAGGGGGAGTAGCGAGTTGTATATAGTTTTTCTATATTTTTCGGTAATTAAACTGATGTAAATCATATTATTCAATATTTGCAGATAACATGTAGGATTGTTTTGGATTTTTCTAATCCTAATAACATACAATTGGGCGTTAATAGTTTTGAAAGCTGAAAATTATATACTGGGTGTCCCGGATAAGAATTAACTCTACACGGATCTCGTAAGCCATTAGAGATACAGATATGATTATATCAGAAAAAAGTTGCGCTCTACTGAACTCTGGAATATGACGTTTTCATATTTTGAAAATTAGAGTACTAAGATATTGAGGAAAAACCAAAAACTGGCGATTTCATTTCAAGATTTTTCTAGCTCTATTTTAAAAGACATGACAAAATAAATTCCATATTTTCATTGCCACCTTATCTGCTCAACAAAGTAACGTAATTAGATTTTCAATCCGACGTTTCGTTTTTTTAACAACCATCATCGATGTTTTTTAAATAGTCGAAATTTTTGTTTTACCTTAAAAAACCCTAATTTTGATTCTAAATCCGAAAGAACAAAACGTCGTATTAAAAATCTGACTATCCCATCTTGTAGAGAAGAAAAAGTTGCTCTGGAAATATAAAACTTATTTTAATCCAACTCTTATAGTCGAATCAGAAAAAAATTCAAAAATTTGGCTTGGTCCAGTAAATAATTAACAATAATAATTATTGCGTTTTTTTCTCTTAGAAGATATTAATTCAAAAATTATTTTAGAAGTTTTTTTTTCTTTTACTAAAAAAATATTTTTAAAATCATTCTTTCAAACAGCATACTTATTTTTTTAATACTTTTTATTTTCCCTATCCTTTAAGTATAAATAGGCGGCTTTGAAATTCAACAACCTTTGCCATTGTTTGGATCTGTTACTATGGATACCTTTCACTTTTACCTTTGTCAAGTTCTGTATATTTTTTAAAACTGGTATACCTATTGTATCGTAAAAAATGGCACATTATTCAAGACAAATTCGATATGTTTTGTTATATCGAAAGTCACCAAAATTGTGCGCAACCAGAAATGCGATATTTTCAAAAATACCCCGAACGGCGTCAACCAGGACGATCCATTTTTAGAAGTTTAGTGAGTTTAGTGAAATATGGCGCATTTGACAAGCCAGTGCTTCATCGTGAAAAAAGACACGACCCTGAACAGGTAATGCGAGTATTGCTGGAAGAAGATAATAATATAGGACTCCCTGTCAGCAAGTGGTACCAAACAGTTATAGGGCTCTCCTCCACAATTGGAGGTTTAATTAAAGGTGTAAATATATATATATATATATATATATATATATATATATATATAATATATATATATATATATATATATATATATATATATATATATATATATATATATATAGAAGAAAGAAAGCTTCGAAAATGCCAAATGTGATTTTGGCGAAACTTCAGCAAAACTGTTCTCTTCAGAACGACAGTAGTGAACAGATGTACACCCGGAAGGAAAACACATTGTATTTTTCCATCCGTGAAGGACTAAGAATCATATATATATATATATATATATATATATATATATATATATATACATTTCAAAATATAAAAGAAATGTTCTAGTATATGTCAGACTATATGTATGTTTGTGGATTTATTTATTTGAAAACTTTACGTTCTACTTCTACTATTGTGCTAAAAAATCTTTTAGGTTTGAAAAAGATCAAAACTATGGTCGAAACGTTACCGAATCAAATATATGTTTTAAAAGATATCTTCTGATTTGTTGTTTAATATAATCACCTTAAACCAAAAAAATTAAGAAAAAAATATATTATTGAAAAAGGGTCAAAGAATACAAAAGCAAAAAAAAAATAAATAAATATATGTATGTATATATATATACATATATATATATATATATATATATATATATATATATATATATATATATATATATATATATATATATATATATATATATATATATATATATATATATATATATATATATATATTTATATATATATATATATATATATATATATATATATATATATATATATATATATATATATATATATATATATATATATATATATATATATATATATATATATATATATATATATATATATATATATATATATATATATATATATATATATATATATATATATATACATATGTATATATAAAAGAAAGTGAAGCAGTTAATGATAAAAAGGATATTTGTGGTTTAAGTCAAATATATTTTAACCTAATTAAATAATCAGAAAACATTTCAAATTTAAAAATCTTCTTTTCCATGTCTTAATTTAAACAGAAAATAAATCTGCCTCTGTATATACATATTAAAAACATTATTTGTTTTTCACTGTAGCTAAACCTCTGATAAATTCTATCGTTTATTATCAGAAAATGATAACCGAAATGCTCCAAACCCCATTCTTCAAATATCATTTACTATACTAACTCACAATACGTAAATCGCTATTTCAGGGAGCGTAAAAAATAAAAATTTAGTATATATGTATAGATATGTTTTAAGTTTGTGTCCTTAAATACGTGTGTTTTGTAATGGAATGAATCTAAATATTTTATTTTGTCAGACGTACTATACCTGATATTATTTAATTATTACTAAGCTGTGCCTCTATAAAAAAAAAAAATTAAAAACAACAAAAAAAATTTGTTTTAAAATTAATATTATTACTATGAAAATTTTATAGTTTTTAAACCTTTTAATGTTACAGTATGCATGATAATGTTTGCGTCTTTGTATTTAATGTCCTGTTTTTTTAATGGAAAGAATTTTTAGAAATCAAGCCATCCCAAATAAAGTCTTGAAAAAGCTCAACACTATGAGCGAAACGTTGACTTGATGTGAAAAAATTGTTTTATTATTAACCTAGACCCAAGAAAATAAAATTTCCAGGTATGTATGTATATATATATATATATATATATATATATATATATATATATATATATATATATATATATATATATATATATATATATATATATATATATATATATATATATATATATATATATATATATATATATATATATATATATATATATATATATATATATATATATATATATATATATATATATATATATATATATATATATATATATATATATATATATATATTAATTAATGACACGTTTAGGTGATGTATCAACTTCATCATCTTCGTTTTTATTTATATTATTTTGAATATGCATTTGTAAATGGCATATGTTTAGAAATGACTTAAAACAATATCATTCTCCGTTCGATCACCCAACACTTCAGCTCGACGTATAATCGTTTTACACAAATTATCTTATTTCCTATAAAAAATAACAGGAAAGAACGCATAATATATCCAAAACGAAAGGCAGGATGTGGAATATAAAAGAGGAGTTTCCTGTCCGTACTAAAAGTAACCGAAAAATTATTATTAATGCAAAACACTATATCCTGCGTTGTGATGATTTTGTTTACGTTCATTCGCTATTATCGGAGCGATGATAGTGATGAATAACTTTTATTTACTATTTAATAAACTACGCATAGAAACTTTACATTTCGACGAACTTTGATGAATAATCTATACTCTATACTAATATACAGGGTGTTAATTAATGTCGTGGACATATGTCAGAAGTCGATAGTACTCGACAAAATAGAAAAAAATGCCAATATATATATATATATATATATATATATATATATATATATATATATATATAGATAACATTATTTTTAGTATTTTAATTCCCTATTGCAGTTCGTAATGTAAAACCCAAAAGTAGCTTTCGCACCATTTTCGTTATACAGGCTGTCAAAGTTTCAACTTTTTTCTCGTTTTTTGCGATTTTTTCCAGTTCCTTCTGAGGCAATCGGTTTAAATTTAGAACATGTATTACTTTTAAGAACCTCTACGATAAAATATCAAAATCGTGAATGGTAGTATATAGGGTGTTACATTTTTTTGCACCACCTACAAGTTTATCCTGCGGAACTTTTTTTTTGGAGCATGTATGTATTCTGATATAAAATTTAAATTATTTGTTCATTTCTTTAGCTCTTTCGTATTTTGCAATATTCTCGTACCTATCACAGTTTTCGACTTATTTGCAATAATCGATGCATTGCATTGATGGCATGTAGGCGAAATTAAGCAAAAAAATTAAGAAACGGGTTTTATTTTAAATCAACCGACATGATAATGAACAATCAGATAAAATTATTACAGTTAAATTAAAAATAAAACAATAAACAAACAAAATTATAAAAGTTGTTGAAAATGTCCGCCTCTTGCTAGAATGCAAGAATCAAGTCTTCGTCCCATGGACTGACGGACTCAAATATTCCAGGAGTATTGCGAATGATGTCTCATGAAGCTATTATTCTTCTGTCTGGATTGGGGTCTGATACACCAATGTTTTCAGGTGTTCCCAGAAAAAGAAATCCAGGCTATTCAGATCTGGAGATCTAGGGGGCTGAGGTCCCCCTCGTCCTATCCAACGGTTGTTAAAATTATTATCTAGGAACTCCCTCACCTCTATGCTGAAATGTGCTGGGAGTTCGTCTTCGAGAAATTGACGATAATATCGTCCGTTTAACCTTGCTGGCAGGAAAAATGGACCTATCAAATAATCTCCAATAATGCCGGCCCACACATTTACTGAAAATTGTTGCTGGAAATTATTTTCATGTATCGAATGCGGATTCTCTTCTGCCCAAAAATGATTGTTATAAAAATTACGTATGGCATTCCTAGAAAAATTTGCCGCATCGCTAAATAAAATCGTGTTTCCAAATAATGGATTTTAGGCTAGCATTTGTAAGAACCACTGGCAAAAATTTAAACGGAGTGGAAAGTCACGTGGGAGAAGAGCTTGAACCCTTTGGATGTGGTAAGGATACATTAAGTTGTCTAATAAAATTTTCCATACAAGCACAAATGAAATGTTAAGTGTTGCTGCAATTTTCCTCGTAATGGTAGCAGGATCATTTTCTACTGCATTCAGGACTGCTTCCTCGACTTCAGGAGTCCTAACCGTTCTATTTGCTCCTGCTAAATGAGTGGATTTCTTGAATGATCCATTTTCACATAGCCGATTATGTACCTTTGCAAATGTTTGTCTATTGGGCACCATGCCATTTGGATATTTCTATTCAAAGAGTCGTCTGGCTTCATAACAATTGCCGTTGACAAGTCCATAAATGAAATGAATTTCTGCATATTCTTGATTTGTGAATTCAATCATCATTAAACAACTCAAAACAACTACGGAAACGTCAAACAAAAAAAAATTCTTACAAAATGTCAGATTAAAGAACAGAATTAACAAATGACCTGCGTCAGCCTACTACCTTTTTTTTCAGTTTCATTATTTAGCCTACACTTAATTTGAATCTATGGCAATTATTGCAAGTAAGTCAAAAACTGTGATAGATACGAGAATAATGCAAAATACGAGAGAGCTAAAGAAATAAACAAAGAGTATAAATTTACATCAGAATTCATACTGGGTGCTCCAAAAAAAAATTCCAATATTTTTTATTTAAAAAACGGTAAGTTTTTCGGAAAAGCCCTTGAATACGTGTTTTTAATTTATTTTTTTACATATTTTAGGATTTTTTAAAAATTCATACAGGGTGTTCAAAGGGGTGAAACCACCACTTAAATAATACAATAGGTTCGATAAGAAGGGATTCTTTGAAACTCATTTTCCAGGGGCGTGATACTACCCCTTAAATGTTTATACAACTTCAAAGTTGTCATTTGCGATTGCATGAGTTAGCCACAAAACTGAGGTATCATCGGCAAAAATTGTGAATTCACCCTTGATTTTCAGTGACGCTAGATCGTTTATATACACAAGAAATAAAATTGGTCCTAGAACCGAACCCTGAGGTACTCTCGAAATAATTTCTCGTTTAATAGAATCAGTCTCATGCAACCTGACCCTCTGACATCGTCCGGAGAGATAAAACCTAAACCAGTAAAGAGCACTTCCCCTGAAACCATTCCACTCTAGCTTCCGCAACAGTATTCCATGATCCACGCAATCGAAAGCTTTAGCGAGATCCCAAAAAACTGCCGCAGCAGAAATGGTGTGTTGAAATTTTGATATTGTTGGGTTGAGAAGACAAAGTACGGGGCCAGGATGAAATTTGTGTGCTGTTCAATGAAAAGAATCAAAAAATATAATTACGCGGCAAGTGTGGGTAGGAAATTTCACAAATTTGAAGAGTATAAGACAGTTAGGAAACTTGATATATTCCTATCAGTACAAGAAAGACCACATTCTTCAACTAATAGCTTAGTGCTAAATAACGATGTCAGTAGAGCTTCTGTACAGCGATTACTAAAGAGCCCGAAGTATCACCCGTATAAAGTTGTACCATCTTCACCAAAAGTAACTGTGGCAAAACTTACCCATTTTACTCTCCTGAACTATTATTCCAAGTTAACCTAAAATGGCAATGCCAAAGTTAATCTAGGATTGGAATGTCAAAGTCATTTTTTTTTATTTTTGCTTTTGATTTGAAAGCAATATTTATCGTTGATTGAAAGCAAATTCCTAATTTGTCCACATTTTATACATCATGCCGAAGCTAGAACCAAAATTTCAATAATTACTACTCGACTTCGGGATGGAAAAAAAGTTAGAGACATTGCAGCAGAAGTGCATGTGAGCAAAAACACCGTTTTGTTAGCCAAGCAAAAGATTGCAGAATATTGTGGTATCATTTATCTACATCTTTTTTTTTAATTTTCACTTTTTTTTCTTCCTTTGAAAATTTTAATTTTTTATTTATTTATAAAATGGCTGAATTTAAGTGCGATTCTTGCCAAAAAATCGTTTCGGAAAAAGACTGTTTCAGAATTCGCTGTAGTGGGGAGTGCCGAAGAAATTTTTGTATGGTCTGTACAGGACTGGATAAATCCACGACAAAAGTGCTCTACAAACAAAAATTCAACAACATAAGATTTTTTTGCACTGTTTGCGACTCTCCAACTCTGAAATATTTGCATGATAAAATATCAGATCTCCAAAAGACTCAAATCTCTTCAGAATATCTCGAAGCCCTGGGTTCCTGCTTAAAGAAAAACAACGACATCCTTCCGATCATTGGCGAAATTTACGACATCTTACTCAATCATGACTCCAAATGGAAGATACTGCTAGAAAAAATTGAGGATATTCACAGCCTCCATTCTGGAATATCTGACAGTATACAAAAATCCTTATTTAAATCCATTAAAGAAATTAGGCAGGATACTTTCAATCTATCATCTATTTTAATGGAAACTCAAAATGAATCTGTCAAAGTCCAGGTGCATGATTCATCGAAGGAGCAATTGACTAAAGAGATGGCTGAGCTGAGGCATAGTGTAAAACAAATGGCACTTACCCTGGAGAAGCTTGCTGATAAGCCTAAACAACAATCAATAAAGAAGATATACACCACCGCAATATCAACCCAAACCGATACAACAGATGTCCAAATGCCTGTCAATAAGTCTCCAAAAAAAGCTGTTTCCTTCCAGCCCAACAAAACACCCATTATAGAGAAATGGCATTATGTAGTGGTATCCATAATTCCGTCCACGTATAAATCAAATCAGCTTGTACACTACATCAAAGAAAAATTAGGAACCACGAATTTTGTGCGTTGTTTTCCTATGCTTAAGAATGCAGACACTTTGCACTCCGATTTTAAAATTGGGGCGCTTAATTCAGCTTAAGAACGCTAGTCTGTGGCCACCTGGTACTATAATTGATCCTACCTATGATTCAGTTTCACCAACCCTTATCCAAACGCCGCCCACTTCCACAGCCCATAATGTCTCATCTTCTAGTCATCAAGATGTCAATATAGATATCCCAAAGAGCGGGGGGCTGTCTCCACCAAAGCCTCAATTATTGGAAACACCAGTGACATTTGTGCCTGAAGAGGATAAGTCAGTCATAATTGGCTCTGACAGGGAGGCCATAGCAGCTTGTAGGTCATTGGCACTGGAGGGCTCTAAATTAAGCATGGAGAAAACTGCAAAGAAAGATGATTTTTTGCAGTTTGATCCAATGACTCCACCAAGAGTGCGGCTGTCCCAAGATTCGGATAAAGCAAATGGTCGCTATATATTAGCCAGATTAAGGGATCCTTCCTTACTAAAGACCTTAAGGCTATTTCTTGCTTATCTACACGACCAGCCATCTAGTGTGTGTTTTGAGGGGCATACAAGTACTAGCATTAAATTATTGCTGGCTTCAGAAGGCCTTCCCAGTGACAAGGAATCCCTGCGCAAGCTGTATTATCGCTTCCACGATGCCTATGGGATTGGTTCATCTGAAGTGGACTCAGACCTTGCAGCGTATAGATCTTTCTACTCCTCGGAAAAAATTTTACGGCTCCAAAAAATTCGTGAAGGTACTGGTAAATATTATTCTAGTGGTTCACCATCAAAAAGTAAAAATTTTTAGTCAATATGACGCGAAAAGAGGATCTAGCACCCTCTAAAAAATTGACCAATAGCAATTTTAATCTTTTTTTTCTTAATATTCAGTCCTTAAGACATAAAACAGACGAATTATATCTTTTGTTAGAAGAGCTAAATTTTCCAGAAGTCATTGCCATCACTGAGCACTGGCTAAATATCAATCAACCTGTTTTTATTAAAAACTATACCACAATTGCCAGATTTAATAGAACTAATTTAACTCATGGAGGCACCATGATAATGTCTTCAAACAACGATTTTTCCGAAATATCAAAGTATAATCATTTATTATCTGAAAAAGTATTTGAATTTTCTATCGTTTATCACAATACTTATGACCTTTATATTATTTGTATTTATAGAACACCTGATGCTGATGTGCAATTATTCTGCCATAACCTTCTAAGTTTGCTCGAGTCCCTTCCTGTAAAAAGCAAATTAATCTTATGTGGCGATTTCAATATTGACTTTTCCAGTGTGTGTGCTGCTCAGGAATGTCTTCAGTCCATCTTTGAGTCATTAGGAATTGCCATGCACGTCAACTCACCAACCAGAATTACTAAGACAAGTGCCAGTACTATAGATTACGTTGTGTCTTCTTTTGATCCTAGCTCCGTCGAATGTAACGTCTTAAGTCCAGGTTTCTCCGATCATGAAGCAATTTTCGCAAAATTTTCAATTACATCCAAAGCCAAAAATTCCTCTAGACAAGTAGGCCGTATTTTTTCGGTTAGAAATTTCATTAATTTCAAACACCTATGTCAAATAACTGACTGGGACTCTCACACTTATGATGTCGACACTGAATTTTCTCGTTTTATAAAAACTCTAACTAATATAGCTTCTGAATCTTTTCCTCTTAGGTCTATCAAAAATAAAAGAAGTAAACCCTGGTCCACTAAAGGTTTACATATATCTTCTAAGAACATGCGGTCACTATCTCATTTAAAGAAATTTTCGGACAGTGTCTTTTTTCATAATTATGTAAAATCATACAGAAAAATTTATCATAAAACTATTAAATCCGCCAAAGATATTTATTACAATAATAGACTTTCTAACGCCAAAAATGTAGCTAAAGAAACCTGGTCTATCGTAAATGATTTAAGAAACAAAACTCCTTTATCCAGCACTATCCTTACCTCTCCTGAGGACCTAAACAATTATTTTGTAAATGTAGCCAAAGATTTGACTAAATCCGTATCTCAATCTAATGACCCAATTTCATATCTCTCTAATCATAGGGTAAACCTGCACAGTTTCTTCTTTTCACCAGTAGTTTTATCAGAACTTCGTAGTACAATTAATGATATCAAAAATAAATCTTCTTCGGGAACTGATGGGCTTACTTTAAAAATGTATTCAAGTCTGCCGGAATGCACACTACAGCATCTGACTACTTTGATAAATATGTCTTTCCAAAATGGTACTTTTCCAAGCTGCCTTAAAACTGCAATAATCATACCTCTTCACAAAGGAGGTGTTTCAGAAGAAGCTTCGAACTATCGCCCAATTGCACTTCTCCCTACGCTATCTAAGATCATCGAAAGACTGGTTAAAAAAAGGCTTTTATCATTTCTGTCTAGATATGAAATACTTACAAAACATCAATTTGGATTTCTAAGTAACAAATGCACAAGCGATGCCATGTTTTCCCTTCTTAATAGAGTTTACTCCAGCCTAAACAACCATCACGCTACGGCAACAATTTTCTGTGATTTTTCCAAAGCTTTCGATTGTGTGAATCATAATATATTAACTAACAAACTGCAGTACTATGGATTTAGAGGGGCTCCTCTCAATTGGTTTAAGTCATATCTTAGCAACAGAAATCAAGTTGTGAAAGTTGACAACAGGATGTCTTCTTGTAGGCCAATGGAATATGGAGTGCCTCAAGGCTCGGTACTAGGCCCTATCTTGTTTCTTCTGTTCATAAACGACATGGCTAATTTAAACATTAGTGGAAAAATATGTCTCTTTGCGGACGATACCAGCTTTACGTGGAGCCACCCAGATGTCACGGACCTACATAGGATTGTATCTAATGACCTAATCACCATTAAATCCTGGTGCGATTCTAATCTCCTATGTTTGAACATCTCTAAAACGAAAATCTTGTCTTATAAAAACACGCTGCAACCCTTTGACCTTAATGGCACCACTATTGATGTCGTAAACTCTGTAAAATTTCTAGGGCTTCTTGTAGATGATTCTTTAAAATGGGATCCACATTTCGACGCTTTATCAGGGAAGTTAGGTTCTGCTTGCTTTGCGTTAAGATCTGTTTCCGAGGAGCTTAGCTTTTCTACCTCTAGAACTGTTTATTTTGCTCTTGTTGAGTCACACCTCAGATATGCTATTTCATTCTGGGGTACATGTTGTGCGACTCAATTTGATCGAATTTTTATACTACAAAAAAGAGCTGTTCGTTACCTACTGAGACTTAACAGTAGAACTCACTGCCGAGATTTCTTTAAAAGATACAAAATACTAACCCTTCCTTGCTTATTCATTTTGGAATCGGTTTGCTTAATTCGTAAGCACGCACCTGCTCTATTAGAGAGACCTTCTCACAACTACCCTCTCAGAAATACTGAGCACGATCTCTATCTTCCAACCCCACACTCAGAGTTAATTAAAAGATCAGTAATCTACAATGCAAAAAAATGCATAATCACCTGCCATTTAACATCAAATCCATAATATCTCTGACTTCATTTCGCAAGGCTTTGAAATCATTCTTCTGAAAGAGCCTGTTACACCGTGAACGAGTTTTACAACACATAATTTTATCCTTATGAACCCCTAGTGTGATAGTTGCCATTACCAAAATAACATATACATACATAAACGACATGGCTAATTTAAACATTAGTGGAAAAATATGTCTCTTTGCGGACGATACCAGCTTTACGTGGAGCCACCCAGATGTCACGGACCTACATAGGATTGTATCTAATGACCTAATCACCATTAAATCCTGGTGCGATTCTAATCTCCTATGTTTGAACATCGGTAAAACGAAAGTCTTGTCTTATAAAAACACGCTGCAACCCTTTGACCTTAATGGCACCACTATTGATGTCGTAAACTCTGTAAAATGTCTAGGGCTTCTTGTAGATGACTCTTTAAAATGGGATCCACATATCGACGCTTTATCAGGGAAGTTAGGTTCTGCTTGCTTTGCGTTAAGATCTGTTTCCGAGGAGCTTAGCTTTTCTACCTCTAGAACTGTTTATTTTGCTCTTGTTGAGTCGCACCTCAGATATGCTATTCCATTCTGGGGTACATGTTGTGCGACTCAATTTGATCGAATTTTTATACTACAAAAAAGAGCTGTTCGTTACCTACTGAGACTTAACAGTAGAACTCACTGCCGAGATTTCTTTAAAAGATATAAAATACTAACCCTTCCTTGCTTATTCATTTTGGAATCGGTTTGCTTAATTCGTAAGCACGCACCTGCTCTATTAGAGAGACCTTCTCACAACTACCCTCTCAGAAATACTGAGCACGATCTCTATCTTCCAACCCCACACTCAGAGTTAATTAAAAGATCAGTAATCTACAATGCAAAAAAAATGCATAATCACCTGCCATTTAACATCAAATCCATAATATCTCTGACTTCATTTCGCAAGGCTTTGAAATCATTCTTACTGGAAAGAGCCTTCTACACCGTGAACGAGTTTTACAACACATAATTTTATCCTTATGAACCCCTAGTGTGATAGTTGCCATTACCAACCATTTTTACCGAACTTTGTATATGTATTTTTTTAATTGTTTCGTACTTTTTTATTTTTTACTTTGCTTTTTTATTTTTTTACATTATATTTATGAAAATGTTTATAACATAGTACGACTGACAAAGTACATTTCTAATGTACTTCTTTTAGGATTCTATAATATTAATATTCTAAATTCCTGATTTAAATATTATTTTTCTATAATATTTATGATGTGTTTTTGTCTTGTTTTGTTTGCTAATTTTGATGTTTGTAAACTATTTTTTTCAACAGCTTTGTCCACAAAATTGTAAAATTTTTTTTGACAATAAAGCATTTATTTATTATTTATTGAGAGACCAAAGGCAGTTCCTCAGAAACAATCTTTTTAAACAGCAGTAAAGGCTAAAGAAGAAATCAATTTCCAGATTCTGCAAATACTGCACGAAGAAGGATCACGGTTATCAAACCTAAGGAATCGTGCTTCTAATAAAATATTCCTTACAGAATGTATTAAGCCAGTGGCGGCTGGTCGGGTAGAGCTGGTCGCCCCCAAAATAAAAAGAAAGAGATTTTTTTTTATATAACTTTTTATCTATTACCAATTAGAAATATACTTTTTAACAGTTTTCCAACATAATAACATTAAAAAAAAAAACAAAATATAATCCCATAATAAATATTTTAGAAAATAAATTCTGACCACATCAAAAAACCGACCGTGCAAACCCATTCCTAAAGAAAGTGCTCTCGAATGAGGCGAAATAATTTTAACTTGGAAAGTTTCGACTTCTGACCT